>CAXHLB010000254.1:0-160889 GCA_964017235.1 Sabellastarte sp. h YS-2021
TTTATGACTCCCTCGCCAACTGCACTCCCTGAACCTGCACTTTGGGCTGGATATGAATTTCTCAAAGAACAAACTATTAAAATTCATTTCAGGGGCGACTCCTGTAGGAAACAATATGGTTTTCAACCTTGAATCTCAAAGGTCAAAGTTGGGGTTTTACGTCCCGTTCAACAGCCAGGGTCATATTGGGACAGGTCCTCAGAATTGCCACTTGTGGGACTCGAACCCACAGAGGTGACAGCCTATGATTAGATGCCAAACTTGCTAACCACTAGGCCACTGAGGACCTCTCAACCTTGAATCTACCTTAATTGAGAATATATCAGCATTTCCTTATACAGCCATCTGTGACTG
The DNA here is from genome assembly GCA_964017235.1 of Sabellastarte sp. h YS-2021. Taxonomy (NCBI): domain Eukaryota; kingdom Metazoa; phylum Annelida; class Polychaeta; order Sabellida; family Sabellidae; genus Sabellastarte; species Sabellastarte sp. h YS-2021. Next base: position 355 of record CAXHLB010000254.1, read on the forward strand.
TATTTTCGCCTTCCTGGACCACATATGACACATAAGACACCACTGGTATATCAGATGTAATCCTAAAACCTATGCAATCAGATTTAGTGTGTGGCAAGCAATTTTTGGGCCAAATTTCAGACTTATAGACCAACATTTGGTACTGGTTTGGGCTGATTTACATCTATTTTGGGCTATTTTTACAACAATATTTGGGTGAAATATTTTCTGTTCAGAGATGTAATGCTCCAAATGCGCCTAAAATATCCATATTAATTTTTAGAATATGCATAAAATTAAATTTGGGCTTCATATTGGCAATATTATGATATTTTTGACATTACACATCTGAGGGGGTCATGGGGCCCCCCACACCCCGAAAATTGAAATTCTAAAAGTGACCCTCGAGTGTGCCAGCCCAATACAAATTCATTCTTTGATATAAACTGAGTTTCCTGTGAAAATTTCAGCCAGATTGACCAACTTTAAGGGGTGTTTTGGGCTGATCTGGCATTTTATGACTCCCTCGCCAACTGCACTCCCTGAACCTGCACTTTGGGCTGGATATGAATTTCTCAAAGAACAAACTATTAAAATTCATTTCAGGGGCGACTCCTGTAGGAAACAATATGGTTTTCAACCTTGAATCTACCTTAATTGAGAATATATCAGCATTTCCTTATACAGCCATCTGTGACTGTATTTTCGCCTTCCTGGACCACATATGACACACAAGACACCACTGGTATATCAGATGTAATCCTAAAACCTATGCAATCAGATTTAGTGTGTGGCAAGCAATTTTTGGGCCAAATTTCAGACTTATAGACCAACATTTGGTACTGGTTTGGGCTGATTTACATCTATTTTGGGCTATTTTTACAACAATATTTGGGTGAAATATTTTCTGTTCAGAGATGTAATGCTCCAAATGCGCCTAAAATATCCATATTAATTTTTAGAATATGCATAAAATTAAATTTGGGCTTCATATTGGCAATATTATGATATTTTTGACATTACACATCTGAGGGGGTCATGGGGCCCCCCCACACCCCGAAAATTGAAATTCTAAAAGTGACCCTCGAGTGTGCCAGCCCAATACAAATTCATTCTTTGATATAAACTGAGTTTCCTGTGAAAATTTCAGCCAGATTGACCAACTTTAAGGGGTGTTTTGGGCTGATCTGGCATTTTATGACTCCCTCGCCAACTGCACTCCCTGAACCTGCACTTTGGGCTGGATATGAATTTCTCAAAGAACAAACTATTAAAATTCATTTCAGGGGCGACTCCTGTAGGAAACAATATGGTTTTCAACCTTGAATCTACCTTAATTGAGAATATATCAGCATTTCCTTATACAGCCATCTGTGACTGTATTTTCGCCTTCCTGGACCACATATGACACCTAAGACACCACTGGTATATCAGATGTAATCCTAAAACCTATGCAATCAGATTTAGTGTGTGGCAAGCAATTTTTGGGCCAAATTTCAGACTTATAGACCAACATTTGGTACTGGTTTGGGCTGATTTACATCTATTTTGGGCTATTTTTACAACAATATTTGGGTGAAATATTTTCTGTTCAGAGATGTAATGCTCCAAATGCGCCTAAAATATCCATATTAATTTTTAGAATATGCATAAAATTAAATTTGGGCTTCATATTGGCAATATTATGATATTTTTGACATTACACATCTGAGGGGGTCATGGGGCCCCCCCACACCCCGAAAATTGAAATTCTAAAAGTGACCCTCGAGTGTGCCAGCCCAATACAAATTCATTCTTTGATATAAACTGAGTTTCCTGTGAAAATTTCAGCCAGATTGACCAACTTTAAGGGGTGTTTTGGGCTGATCTGGCATTTTATGACTCCCTCGCCAACTGCACTCCCTGAACCTGCACTTTGGGCTGGATATGAATTTCTCAAAGAACAAACTATTAAAATTCATTTCAGGGGCGACTCCTGTAGGAAACAATATGGTTTTCAACCTTGAATCTACCTTAATTGAGAATATATCAGCATTTCCTTATACAGCCATCTGTGACTGTATTTTCGCCTTCCTGGACCACATATGACACATAAGACACCACTGGTATATCAGATGTAATCCTAAAACCTATGCAATCAGATTTAGTGTGTGGCAAGCAATTTTTGGGCCAAATTTCAGACTTATAGACCAACATTTGGTACTGGTTTGGGCTGATTTACATCTATTTTGGGCTATTTTTACAACAATATTTGGGTGAAATATTTTCTGTTCAGAGATGTAATGCTCCAAATGCGCCTAAAATATCCATATTAATTTTTAGAATATGCATAAAATTAAATTTGGGCTTCATATTGGCAATATTATGATATTTTTGACATTACACATCTGAGGGGGTCATGGGGCCCCCCCACACCCCGAAAATTGAAATTCTAAAAGTGACCCTCGAGTGTGCCAGCCCAATACAAATTCATTCTTTGATATAAACTGAGTTTCCTGTGAAAATTTCAGCCAGATTGACCAACTTTAAGGGGTGTTTTGGGCTGATCTGGCATTTTATGACTCCCTCGCCAACTGCACTCCCTGAACCTGCACTTTGGGCTGGATATGAATTTCTCAAAGAACAAACTATTAAAATTCATTTCAGGGGCGACTCCTGTAGGAAACAATATGGTTTTCAACCTTGAATCTACCTTAATTGAGAATATATCAGCATTTCCTTATACAGCCATCTGTGACTGTATTTTCGCCTTCCTGGACCACATATGACACATAAGACACCACTGGTATATCAGATGTAATCCTAAAACCTATGCAATCAGATTTAGTGTGTGGCAAGCAATTTTTGGGCCAAATTTCAGACTTATAGACCAACATTTGGTACTGGTTTGGGCTGATTTACATCTATTTTGGGCTATTTTTACAACAATATTTGGGTGAAATATTTTCTGTTCAGAGATGTAATGCTCCAAATGCGCCTAAAATATCCATATTAATTTTTAGAATATGCATAAAATTAAATTTGGGCTTCATATTGGCAATATTATGATATTTTTGACATTACACATCTGAGGGGGTCATGGGGCCCCCCCCCCACACCCCGAAAATTGAAATTCTAAAAGTGACCCTCGAGTGTGCCAGCCCAATACAAATTCATTCTTTGATATAAACTGAGTTTCCTGTGAAAATTTCAGCCAGATTGACCAACTTTAAGGGGTGTTTTGGGCTGATCTGGCATTTTATGACTCCCTCGCCAACTGCACTCCCTGAACCTGCACTTTGGGCTGGATATGAATTTCTCAAAGAACAAACTATTAAAATTCATTTCAGGGGCGACTCCTGTAGGAAACAATATGGTTTTCAACCTTGAATCTACCTTAATTGAGAATATATCAGCATTTCCTTATACAGCCATCTGTGACTGTATTTTCGCCTTCCTGGACCACATATGACACATAAGACACCACTGGTATATCAGATGTAATCCTAAAACCTATGCAATCAGATTTAGTGTGTGGCAAGCAATTTTTGGGCCAAATTTCAGACTTATAGACCAACATTTGGTACTGGTTTGGGCTGATTTACATCTATTTTGGGCTATTTTTACAACAATATTTGGGTGAAATATTTTCTGTTCAGAGATGTAATGCTCCAAATGCGCCTAAAATATCCATATTAATTTTTAGAATATGCATAAAATTAAATTTGGGCTTCATATTGGCAATATTATGATATTTTTGACATTACACATCTGAGGGGGTCATGGGGCCCCCCCCCCCACACCCCGAAAATTGAAATTCTAAAAGTGACCCTCGAGTGTGCCAGCCCAATACAAATTCATTCTTTGATATAAACTGAGTTTCCTGTGAAAATTTCAGCCAGATTGACCAACTTTAAGGGGTGTTTTGGGCTGATCTGGCATTTTATGACTCCCTCGCCAACTGCACTCCCTGAACCTGCACTTTGGGCTGGATATGAATTTCTCAAAGAACAAACTATTAAAATTCATTTCAGGGGCGACTCCTGTAGGAAACAATATGGTTTTCAACCTTGAATCTACCTTAATTGAGAATATATCAGCATTTCCTTATACAGCCATCTGTGACTGTATTTTCGCCTTCCTGGACCACATATGACACATAAGACACCACTGGTATATCAGATGTAATCCTAAAACCTATGCAATCAGATTTAGTGTGTGGCAAGCAATTTTTGGGCCAAATTTCAGACTTATAGACCAACATTTGGTACTGGTTTGGGCTGATTTACATCTATTTTGGGCTATTTTTACAACAATATTTGGGTGAAATATTTTCTGTTCAGAGATGTAATGCTCCAAATGCGCCTAAAATATCCATATTAATTTTTAGAATATGCATAAAATTAAATTTGGGCTTCATATTGGCAATATTATGATATTTTTGACATTACACATCTGAGGGGGTCATGGGGCCCCCCCCCCCACACCCCGAAAATTGAAATTCTAAAAGTGACCCTCGAGTGTGCCAGCCCAATACAAATTCATTCTTTGATATAAACTGAGTTTCCTGTGAAAATTTCAGCCAGATTGACCAACTTTAAGGGGTGTTTTGGGCTGATCTGGCATTTTATGACTCCCTCGCCAACTGCACTCCCTGAACCTGCACTTTGGGCTGGATATGAATTTCTCAAAGAACAAACTATTAAAATTCATTTCAGGGGCGACTCCTGTAGGAAACAATATGGTTTTCAACCTTGAATCTACCTTAATTGAGAATATATCAGCATTTCCTTATACAGCCATCTGTGACTGTATTTTCGCCTTCCTGGACCACATATGACACATAAGACACCACTGGTATATCAGATGTAATCCTAAAACCTATGCAATCAGATTTAGTGTGTGGCAAGCAATTTTTGGGCCAAATTTCAGACTTATAGACCAACATTTGGTACTGGTTTGGGCTGATTTACATCTATTTTGGGCTATTTTTACAACAATATTTGGGTGAAATATTTTCTGTTCAGAGATGTAATGCTCCAAATGCGCCTAAAATATCCATATTAATTTTTAGAATATGCATAAAATTAAATTTGGGCTTCATATTGGCAATATTATGATATTTTTGACATTACACATCTGAGGGGGTCATGGGGCCCCCCACACCCCGAAAATTGAAATTCTAAAAGTGACCCTCGAGTGTGCCAGCCCAATACAAATTCATTCTTTGATATAAACTGAGTTTCCTGTGAAAATTTCAGCCAGATTGACCAACTTTAAGGGGTGTTTTGGGCTGATCTGGCATTTTATGACTCCCTCGCCAACTGCACTCCCTGAACCTGCACTTTGGGCTGGATATGAATTTCTCAAAGAACAAACTATTAAAATTCATTTCAGGGGCGACTCCTGTAGGAAACAATATGGTTTTCAACCTTGAATCTACCTTAATTGAGAATATATCAGCATTTCCTTATACAGCCATCTGTGACTGTATTTTCGCCTTCCTGGACCACATATGACACATAAGACACCACTGGTATATCAGATGTAATCCTAAAACCTATGCAATCAGATTTAGTGTGTGGCAAGCAATTTTTGGGCCAAATTTCAGACTTATAGACCAACATTTGGTACTGGTTTGGGCTGATTTACATCTATTTTGGGCTATTTTTACAACAATATTTGGGTGAAATATTTTCTGTTCAGAGATGTAATGCTCCAAATGCGCCTAAAATATCCATATTAATTTTTAGAATATGCATAAAATTAAATTTGGGCTTCATATTGGCAATATTATGATATTTTTGACATTACACATCTGAGGGGGTCATGGGGCCCCCCCACACCCCGAAAATTGAAATTCTAAAAGTGACCCTCGAGTGTGCCAGCCCAATACAAATTCATTCTTTGATATAAACTGAGTTTCCTGTGAAAATTTCAGCCAGATTGACCAACTTTAAGGGGTGTTTTGGGCTGATCTGGCATTTTATGACTCCCTCGCCAACTGCACTCCCTGAACCTGCACTTTGGGCTGGATATGAATTTCTCAAAGAACAAACTATTAAAATTCATTTCAGGGGCGACTCCTGTAGGAAACAATATGGTTTTCAACCTTGAATCTACCTTAATTGAGAATATATCAGCATTTCCTTATACAGCCATCTGTGACTGTATTTTCGCCTTCCTGGACCACATATGACACATAAGACACCACTGGTATATCAGATGTAATCCTAAAACCTATGCAATCAGATTTAGTGTGTGGCAAGCAATTTTTGGGCCAAATTTCAGACTTATAGACCAACATTTGGTACTGGTTTGGGCTGATTTACATCTATTTTGGGCTATTTTTACAACAATATTTGGGTGAAATATTTTCTGTTCAGAGATGTAATGCTCCAAATGCGCCTAAAATATCCATATTAATTTTTAGAATATGCATAAAATTAAATTTGGGCTTCATATTGGCAATATTATGATATTTTTGACATTACACATCTGAGGGGGTCATGGGGCCCCCCCACACCCCGAAAATTGAAATTCTAAAAGTGACCCTCGAGTGTGCCAGCCCAATACAAATTCATTCTTTGATATAAACTGAGTTTCCTGTGAAAATTTCAGCCAGATTGACCAACTTTAAGGGGTGTTTTGGGCTGATCTGGCATTTTATGACTCCCTCGCCAACTGCACTCCCTGAACCTGCACTTTGGGCTGGATATGAATTTCTCAAAGAACAAACTATTAAAATTCATTTCAGGGGCGACTCCTGTAGGAAACAATATGGTTTTCAACCTTGAATCTACCTTAATTGAGAATATATCAGCATTTCCTTATACAGCCATCTGTGACTGTATTTTCGCCTTCCTGGACCACATATGACACATAAGACACCACTGGTATATCAGATGTAATCCTAAAACCTATGCAATCAGATTTAGTGTGTGGCAAGCAATTTTTGGGCCAAATTTCAGACTTATAGACCAACATTTGGTACTGGTTTGGGCTGATTTACATCTATTTTGGGCTATTTTTACAACAATATTTGGGTGAAATATTTTCTGTTCAGAGATGTAATGCTCCAAATGCGCCTAAAATATCCATATTAATTTTTAGAATATGCATAAAATTAAATTTGGGCTTCATATTGGCAATATTATGATATTTTTGACATTACACATCTGAGGGGGTCATGGGGCCCCCCCACACCCCGAAAATTGAAATTCTAAAAGTGACCCTCGAGTGTGCCAGCCCAATACAAATTCATTCTTTGATATAAACTGAGTTTCCTGTGAAAATTTCAGCCAGATTGACCAACTTTAAGGGGTGTTTTGGGCTGATCTGGCATTTTATGACTCCCTCGCCAACTGCACTCCCTGAACCTGCACTTTGGGCTGGATATGAATTTCTCAAAGAACAAACTATTAAAATTCATTTCAGGGGCGACTCCTGTAGGAAACAATATGGTTTTCAACCTTGAATCTACCTTAATTGAGAATATATCAGCATTTCCTTATACAGCCATCTGTGACTGTATTTTCGCCTTCCTGGACCACATATGACACATAAGACACCACTGGTATATCAGATGTAATCCTAAAACCTATGCAATCAGATTTAGTGTGTGGCAAGCAATTTTTGGGCCAAATTTCAGACTTATAGACCAACATTTGGTACTGGTTTGGGCTGATTTACATCTATTTTGGGCTATTTTTACAACAATATTTGGGTGAAATATTTTCTGTTCAGAGATGTAATGCTCCAAATGCGCCTAAAATATCCATATTAATTTTTAGAATATGCATAAAATTAAATTTGGGCTTCATATTGGCAATATTATGATATTTTTGACATTACACATCTGAGGGGGTCATGGGGCCCCCCCACACCCCGAAAATTGAAATTCTAAAAGTGACCCTCGAGTGTGCCAGCCCAATACAAATTCATTCTTTGATATAAACTGAGTTTCCTGTGAAAATTTCAGCCAGATTGACCAACTTTAAGGGGTGTTTTGGGCTGATCTGGCATTTTATGACTCCCTCGCCAACTGCACTCCCTGAACCTGCACTTTGGGCTGGATATGAATTTCTCAAAGAACAAACTATTAAAATTCATTTCAGGGGCGACTCCTGTAGGAAACAATATGGTTTTCAACCTTGAATCTACCTTAATTGAGAATATATCAGCATTTCCTTATACAGCCATCTGTGACTGTATTTTCGCCTTCCTGGACCACATATGACACATAAGACACCACTGGTATATCAGATGTAATCCTAAAACCTATGCAATCAGATTTAGTGTGTGGCAAGCAATTTTTGGGCCAAATTTCAGACTTATAGACCAACATTTGGTACTGGTTTGGGCTGATTTACATCTATTTTGGGCTATTTTTACAACAATATTTGGGTGAAATATTTTCTGTTCAGAGATGTAATGCTCCAAATGCGCCTAAAATATCCATATTAATTTTTAGAATATGCATAAAATTAAATTTGGGCTTCATATTGGCAATATTATGATATTTTTGACATTACACATCTGAGGGGGTCATGGGGCCCCCCCACACCCCGAAAATTGAAATTCTAAAAGTGACCCTCGAGTGTGCCAGCCCAATACAAATTCATTCTTTGATATAAACTGAGTTTCCTGTGAAAATTTCAGCCAGATTGACCAACTTTAAGGGGTGTTTTGGGCTGATCTGGCATTTTATGACTCCCTCGCCAACTGCACTCCCTGAACCTGCACTTTGGGCTGGATATGAATTTCTCAAAGAACAAACTATTAAAATTCATTTCAGGGGCGACTCCTGTAGGAAACAATATGGTTTTCAACCTTGAATCTACCTTAATTGAGAATATATCAGCATTTCCTTATACAGCCATCTGTGACTGTATTTTCGCCTTCCTGGACCACATATGACACATAAGACACCACTGGTATATCAGATGTAATCCTAAAACCTATGCAATCAGATTTAGTGTGTGGCAAGCAATTTTTGGGCCAAATTTCAGACTTATAGACCAACATTTGGTACTGGTTTGGGCTGATTTACATCTATTTTGGGCTATTTTTACAACAATATTTGGGTGAAATATTTTCTGTTCAGAGATGTAATGCTCCAAATGCGCCTAAAATATCCATATTAATTTTTAGAATATGCATAAAATTAAATTTGGGCTTCATATTGGCAATATTATGATATTTTTGACATTACACATCTGAGGGGGTCATGGGGCCCCCCCACACCCCGAAAATTGAAATTCTAAAAGTGACCCTCGAGTGTGCCAGCCCAATACAAATTCATTCTTTGATATAAACTGAGTTTCCTGTGAAAATTTCAGCCAGATTGACCAACTTTAAGGGGTGTTTTGGGCTGATCTGGCATTTTATGACTCCCTCGCCAACTGCACTCCCTGAACCTGCACTTTGGGCTGGATATGAATTTCTCAAAGAACAAACTATTAAAATTCATTTCAGGGGCGACTCCTGTAGGAAACAATATGGTTTTCAACCTTGAATCTACCTTAATTGAGAATATATCAGCATTTCCTTATACAGCCATCTGTGACTGTATTTTCGCCTTCCTGGACCACATATGACACATAAGACACCACTGGTATATCAGATGTAATCCTAAAACCTATGCAATCAGATTTAGTGTGTGGCAAGCAATTTTTGGGCCAAATTTCAGACTTATAGACCAACATTTGGTACTGGTTTGGGCTGATTTACATCTATTTTGGGCTATTTTTACAACAATATTTGGGTGAAATATTTTCTGTTCAGAGATGTAATGCTCCAAATGCGCCTAAAATATCCATATTAATTTTTTTAGAATATGCATAAAATTAAATTTGGGCTTCATATTGGCAATATTATGATATTTTTGACATTACACATCTGAGGGGGTCATGGGGCCCCCCCACACCCCGAAAATTGAAATTCTAAAAGTGACCCTCGAGTGTGCCAGCCCAATACAAATTCATTCTTTGATATAAACTGAGTTTCCTGTGAAAATTTCAGCCAGATTGACCAACTTTAAGGGGTGTTTTGGGCTGATCTGGCATTTTATGACTCCCTCGCCAACTGCACTCCCTGAACCTGCACTTTGGGCTGGATATGAATTTCTCAAAGAACAAACTATTAAAATTCATTTCAGGGGCGACTCCTGTAGGAAACAATATGGTTTTCAACCTTGAATCTACCTTAATTGAGAATATATCAGCATTTCCTTATACAGCCATCTGTGACTGTATTTTCGCCTTCCTGGACCACATATGACACATAAGACACCACTGGTATATCAGATGTAATCCTAAAACCTATGCAATCAGATTTAGTGTGTGGCAAGCAATTTTTGGGCCAAATTTCAGACTTATAGACCAACATTTGGTACTGGTTTGGGCTGATTTACATCTATTTTGGGCTATTTTTACAACAATATTTGGGTGAAATATTTTCTGTTCAGAGATGTAATGCTCCAAATGCGCCTAAAATATCCATATTAATTTTTAGAATATGCATAAAATTAAATTTGGGCTTCATATTGGCAATATTATGATATTTTTGACATTACACATCTGAGGGGGTCATGGGCCCCCCCACACCCCGAAAATTGAAATTCTAAAAGTGACCCTCGAGTGTGCCAGCCCAATACAAATTCATTCTTTGATATAAACTGAGTTTCCTGTGAAAATTTCAGCCAGATTGACCAACTTTAAGGGGTGTTTTGGGCTGATCTGGCATTTTATGACTCCCTCGCCAACTGCACTCCCTGAACCTGCACTTTGGGCTGGATATGAATTTCTCAAAGAACAAACTATTAAAATTCATTTCAGGGGCGACTCCTGTAGGAAACAATATGGTTTTCAACCTTGAATCTACCTTAATTGAGAATATATCAGCATTTCCTTATACAGCCATCTGTGACTGTATTTTCGCCTTCCTGGACCACATATGACACATAAGACACCACTGGTATATCAGATGTAATCCTAAAACCTATGCAATCAGATTTAGTGTGTGGCAAGCAATTTTTGGGCCAAATTTCAGACTTATAGACCAACATTTGGTACTGGTTTGGGCTGATTTACATCTATTTTGGGCTATTTTTACAACAATATTTGGGTGAAATATTTTCTGTTCAGAGATGTAATGCTCCAAATGCGCCTAAAATATCCATATTAATTTTTAGAATATGCATAAAATTAAATTTGGGCTTCATATTGGCAATATTATGATATTTTTGACATTACACATCTGAGGGGGTCATGGGGCCCCCCCACACCCCGAAAATTGAAATTCTAAAAGTGACCCTCGAGTGTGCCAGCCCAATACAAATTCATTCTTTGATATAAACTGAGTTTCCTGTGAAAATTTCAGCCAGATTGACCAACTTTAAGGGGTGTTTTGGGCTGATCTGGCATTTTATGACTCCCTCGCCAACTGCACTCCCTGAACCTGCACTTTGGGCTGGATATGAATTTCTCAAAGAACAAACTATTAAAATTCATTTCAGGGGCGACTCCTGTAGGAAACAATATGGTTTTCAACCTTGAATCTACCTTAATTGAGAATATATCAGCATTTCCTTATACAGCCATCTGTGACTGTATTTTCGCCTTCCTGGACCACATATGACACATAAGACACCACTGGTATATCAGATGTAATCCTAAAACCTATGCAATCAGATTTAGTGTGTGGCAAGCAATTTTTGGGCCAAATTTCAGACTTATAGACCAACATTTGGTACTGGTTTGGGCTGATTTACATCTATTTTGGGCTATTTTTACAACAATATTTGGGTGAAATATTTTCTGTTCAGAGATGTAATGCTCCAAATGCGCCTAAAATATCCATATTAATTTTTAGAATATGCATAAAATTAAATTTGGGCTTCATATTGGCAATATTATGATATTTTTGACATTACACATCTGAGGGGGTCATGGGGCCCCCCCACACCCCGAAAATTGAAATTCTAAAAGTGACCCTCGAGTGTGCCAGCCCAATACAAATTCATTCTTTGATATAAACTGAGTTTCCTGTGAAAATTTCAGCCAGATTGACCAACTTTAAGGGGTGTTTTGGGCTGATCTGGCATTTTATGACTCCCTCGCCAACTGCACTCCCTGAACCTGCACTTTGGGCTGGATATGAATTTCTCAAAGAACAAACTATTAAAATTCATTTCAGGGGCGACTCCTGTAGGAAACAATATGGTTTTCAACCTTGAATCTACCTTAATTGAGAATATATCAGCATTTCCTTATACAGCCATCTGTGACTGTATTTTCGCCTTCCTGGACCACATATGACACATAAGACACCACTGGTATATCAGATGTAATCCTAAAACCTATGCAATCAGATTTAGTGTGTGGCAAGCAATTTTTGGGCCAAATTTCAGACTTATAGACCAACATTTGGTACTGGTTTGGGCTGATTTACATCTATTTTGGGCTATTTTTACAACAATATTTGGGTGAAATATTTTCTGTTCAGAGATGTAATGCTCCAAATGCGCCTAAAATATCCATATTAATTTTTAGAATATGCATAAAATTAAATTTGGGCTTCATATTGGCAATATTATGATATTTTTGACATTACACATCTGAGGGGGTCATGGGGCCCCCCCACACCCCGAAAATTGAAATTCTAAAAGTGACCCTCGAGTGTGCCAGCCCAATACAAATTCATTCTTTGATATAAACTGAGTTTCCTGTGAAAATTTCAGCCAGATTGACCAACTTTAAGGGGTGTTTTGGGCTGATCTGGCATTTTATGACTCCCTCGCCAACTGCACTCCCTGAACCTGCACTTTGGGCTGGATATGAATTTCTCAAAGAACAAACTATTAAAATTCATTTCAGGGGCGACTCCTGTAGGAAACAATATGGTTTTCAACCTTGAATCTACCTTAATTGAGAATATATCAGCATTTCCTTATACAGCCATCTGTGACTGTATTTTCGCCTTCCTGGACCACATATGACACATAAGACACCACTGGTATATCAGATGTAATCCTAAAACCTATGCAATCAGATTTAGTGTGTGGCAAGCAATTTTTGGGCCAAATTTCAGACTTATAGACCAACATTTGGTACTGGTTTGGGCTGATTTACATCTATTTTGGGCTATTTTTACAACAATATTTGGGTGAAATATTTTCTGTTCAGAGATGTAATGCTCCAAATGCGCCTAAAATATCCATATTAATTTTTAGAATATGCATAAAATTAAATTTGGGCTTCATATTGGCAATATTATGATATTTTTGACATTACACATCTGAGGGGGTCATGGGGCCCCCCCACACCCCGAAAATTGAAATTCTAAAAGTGACCCTCGAGTGTGCCAGCCCAATACAAATTCATTCTTTGATATAAACTGAGTTTCCTGTGAAAATTTCAGCCAGATTGACCAACTTTAAGGGGTGTTTTGGGCTGATCTGGCATTTTATGACTCCCTCGCCAACTGCACTCCCTGAACCTGCACTTTGGGCTGGATATGAATTTCTCAAAGAACAAACTATTAAAATTCATTTCAGGGGCGACTCCTGTAGGAAACAATATGGTTTTCAACCTTGAATCTACCTTAATTGAGAATATATCAGCATTTCCTTATACAGCCATCTGTGACTGTATTTTCGCCTTCCTGGACCACATATGACACATAAGACACCACTGGTATATCAGATGTAATCCTAAAACCTATGCAATCAGATTTAGTGTGTGGCAAGCAATTTTTGGGCCAAATTTCAGACTTATAGACCAACATTTGGTACTGGTTTGGGCTGATTTACATCTATTTTGGGCTATTTTTACAACAATATTTGGGTGAAATATTTTCTGTTCAGAGATGTAATGCTCCAAATGCGCCTAAAATATCCATATTAATTTTTAGAATATGCATAAAATTAAATTTGGGCTTCATATTGGCAATATTATAATATTTTTGACATTACACATCTGAGGGGGTCATGGGGCCCCCCCACACCCCGAAAATTGAAATTCTAAAAGTGACCCTCGAGTGTGCCAGCCCAATACAAATTCATTCTTTGATATAAACTGAGTTTCCTGTGAAAATTTCAGCCAGATTGACCAACTTTAAGGGGTGTTTTGGGCTGATCTGGCATTTTATGACTCCCTCGCCAACTGCACTCCCTGAACCTGCACTTTGGGCTGGATATGAATTTCTCAAAGAACAAACTATTAAAATTCATTTCAGGGGCGACTCCTGTAGGAAACAATATGGTTTTCAACCTTGAATCTACCTTAATTGAGAATATATCAGCATTTCCTTATACAGCCATCTGTGACTGTATTTTCGCCTTCCTGGACCACATATGACACATAAGACACCACTGGTATATCAGATGTAATCCTAAAACCTATGCAATCAGATTTAGTGTGTGGCAAGCAATTTTTGGGCCAAATTTCAGACTTATAGACCAACATTTGGTACTGGTTTGGGCTGATTTACATCTATTTTGGGCTATTTTTACAACAATATTTGGGTGAAATATTTTCTGTTCAGAGATGTAATGCTCCAAATGCGCCTAAAATATCCATATTAATTTTTAGAATATGCATAAAATTAAATTTGGGCTTCATATTGGCAATATTATGATATTTTTGACATTACACATCTGAGGGGGTCATGGGGCCCCCCCACACCCCGAAAATTGAAATTCTAAAAGTGACCCTCGAGTGTGCCAGCCCAATACAAATTCATTCTTTGATATAAACTGAGTTTCCTGTGAAAATTTCAGCCAGATTGACCAACTTTAAGGGGTGTTTTGGGCTGATCTGGCATTTTATGACTCCCTCGCCAACTGCACTCCCTGAACCTGCACTTTGGGCTGGATATGAATTTCTCAAAGAACAAACTATTAAAATTCATTTCAGGGGCGACTCCTGTAGGAAACAATATGGTTTTCAACCTTGAATCTACCTTAATTGAGAATATATCAGCATTTCCTTATACAGCCATCTGTGACTGTATTTTCGCCTTCCTGGACCACATATGACACATAAGACACCACTGGTATATCAGATGTAATCCTAAAACCTATGCAATCAGATTTAGTGTGTGGCAAGCAATTTTTGGGCCAAATTTCAGACTTATAGACCAACATTTGGTACTGGTTTGGGCTGATTTACATCTATTTTGGGCTATTTTTACAACAATATTTGGGTGAAATATTTTCTGTTCAGAGATGTAATGCTCCAAATGCGCCTAAAATATCCATATTAATTTTTTTAGAATATGCATAAAATTAAATTTGGGCTTCATATTGGCAATATTATGATATTTTTGACATTACACATCTGAGGGGGTCATGGGGCCCCCCCACACCCCGAAAATTGAAATTCTAAAAGTGACCCTCGAGTGTGCCAGCCCAATACAAATTCATTCTTTGATATAAACTGAGTTTCCTGTGAAAATTTCAGCCAGATTGACCAACTTTAAGGGGTGTTTTGGGCTGATCTGGCATTTTATGACTCCCTCGCCAACTGCACTCCCTGAACCTGCACTTTGGGCTGGATATGAATTTCTCAAAGAACAAACTATTAAAATTCATTTCAGGGGCGACTCCTGTAGGAAACAATATGGTTTTCAACCTTGAATCTACCTTAATTGAGAATATATCAGCATTTCCTTATACAGCCATCTGTGACTGTATTTTCGCCTTCCTGGACCACATATGACACATAAGACACCACTGGTATATCAGATGTAATCCTAAAACCTATGCAATCAGATTTAGTGTGTGGCAAGCAATTTTTGGGCCAAATTTCAGACTTATAGACCAACATTTGGTACTGGTTTGGGCTGATTTACATCTATTTTGGGCTATTTTTACAACAATATTTGGGTGAAATATTTTCTGTTCAGAGATGTAATGCTCCAAATGCGCCTAAAATATCCATATTAATATTTTTAGAATATGCATAAAATTAAATTTGGGCTTCATATTGGCAATATTATGATATTTTTGACATTACACATCTGAGGGGGTCATGGGGCCCCCCCACACCCCGAAAATTGAAATTCTAAAAGTGACCCTCGAGTGTGCCAGCCCAATACAAATTCATTCTTTGATATAAACTGAGTTTCCTGTGAAAATTTCAGCCAGATTGACCAACTTTAAGGGGTGTTTTGGGCTGATCTGGCATTTTATGACTCCCTCGCCAACTGCACTCCCTGAACCTGCACTTTGGGCTGGATATGAATTTCTCAAAGAACAAACTATTAAAATTCATTTCAGGGGCGACTCCTGTAGGAAACAATATGGTTTTCAACCTTGAATCTACCTTAATTGAGAATATATCAGCATTTCCTTATACAGCCATCTGTGACTGTATTTTCGCCTTCCTGGACCACATATGACACATAAGACACCACTGGTATATCAGATGTAATCCTAAAACCTATGCAATCAGATTTAGTGTGTGGCAAGTAATTTTTGGGCCAAATTTCAGACTTATAGACCAACATTTGGTACTGGTTTGGGCTGATTTACATCTATTTTGGGCTATTTTTACAACAATATTTGGGTGAAATATTTTCTGTTCAGAGATGTAATGCTCCAAATGCGCCTAAAATATCCATATTAATTTTTTTAGAATATGCATAAAATTAAATTTGGGCTTCATATTGGCAATATTATGATATTTTTGACATTACACATCTGAGGGGGTCATGGGGCCCCCCCACACCCCGAAAATTGAAATTCTAAAAGTGACCCTCGAGTGTGCCAGCCCAATACAAATTCATTCTTTGATATAAACTGAGTTTCCTGTGAAAATTTCAGCCAGATTGACCAACTTTAAGGGGTGTTTTGGGCTGATCTGGCATTTTATGACTCCCTCGCCAACTGCACTCCCTGAACCTGCACTTTGGGCTGGATATGAATTTCTCAAAGAACAAACTATTAAAATTCATTTCAGGGGCGACTCCTGTAGGAAACAATATGGTTTTCAACCTTGAATCTACCTTAATTGAGAATATATCAGCATTTCCTTATACAGCCATCTGTGACTGTATTTTCGCCTTCCTGGACCACATATGACACATAAGACACCACTGGTATATCAGATGTAATCCTAAAACCTATGCAATCAGATTTAGTGTGTGGCAAGCAATTTTTGGGCCAAATTTCAGACTTATAGACCAACATTTGGTACTGGTTTGGGCTGATTTACATCTATTTTGGGCTATTTTTACAACAATATTTGGGTGAAATATTTTCTGTTCAGAGATGTAATGCTCCAAATGCGCCTAAAATATCCATATTAATTTTTTTAGAATATGCATAAAATTAAATTTGGGCTTCATATTGGCAATATTATGATATTTTTGACATTACACATCTGAGGGGGTCATGGGGCCCCCCCACACCCCGAAAATTGAAATTCTAAAAGTGACCCTCGAGTGTGCCAGCCCAATACAAATTCATTCTTTGATATAAACTGAGTTTCCTGTGAAAATTTCAGCCAGATTGACCAACTTTAAGGGGTGTTTTGGGCTGATCTGGCATTTTATGACTCCCTCGCCAACTGCACTCCCTGAACCTGCACTTTGGGCTGGATATGAATTTCTCAAAGAACAAACTATTAAAATTCATTTCAGGGGCGACTCCTGTAGGAAACAATATGGTTTTCAACCTTGAATCTACCTTAATTGAGAATATATCAGCATTTCCTTATACAGCCATCTGTGACTGTATTTTCGCCTTCCTGGACCACATATGACACATAAGACACCACTGGTATATCAGATGTAATCCTAAAACCTATGCAATCAGATTTAGTGTGTGGCAAGCAATTTTTGGGCCAAATTTCAGACTTATAGACCAACATTTGGTACTGGTTTGGGCTGATTTACATCTATTTTGGGCTATTTTTACAACAATATTTGGGTGAAATATTTTCTGTTCAGAGATGTAATGCTCCAAATGCGCCTAAAATATCCATATTAATTTTTAGAATATGCATAAAATTAAATTTGGGCTTCATATTGGCAATATTATGATATTTTTGACATTACACATCTGAGGGGGTCATGGGGCCCCCCACACCCCGAAAATTGAAATTCTAAAAGTGACCCTCGAGTGTGCCAGCCCAATACAAATTCATTCTTTGATATAAACTGAGTTTCCTGTGAAAATTTCAGCCAGATTGACCAACTTTAAGGGGTGTTTTGGGCTGATCTGGCATTTTATGACTCCCTCGCCAACTGCACTCCCTGAACCTGCACTTTGGGCTGGATATGAATTTCTCAAAGAACAAACTATTAAAATTCATTTCAGGGGCGACTCCTGTAGGAAACAATATGGTTTTCAACCTTGAATCTACCTTAATTGAGAATATATCAGCATTTCCTTATACAGCCATCTGTGACTGTATTTTCGCCTTCCTGGACCACATATGACACATAAGACACCACTGGTATATCAGATGTAATCCTAAAACCTATGCAATCAGATTTAGTGTGTGGCAAGCAATTTTTGGGCCAAATTTCAGACTTATAGACCAACATTTGGTACTGGTTTGGGCTGATTTACATCTATTTTGGGCTATTTTTACAACAATATTTGGGTGAAATATTTTCTGTTCAGAGATGTAATGCTCCAAATGCGCCTAAAATATCCATATTAATTTTTAGAATATGCATAAAATTAAATTTGGGCTTCATATTGGCAATATTATGATATTTTTGACATTACACATCTGAGGGGGTCATGGGGCCCCCCCACACCCCGAAAATTGAAATTCTAAAAGTGACCCTCGAGTGTGCCAGCCCAATACAAATTCATTCTTTGATATAAACTGAGTTTCCTGTGAAAATTTCAGCCAGATTGACCAACTTTAAGGGGTGTTTTGGGCTGATCTGGCATTTTATGACTCCCTCGCCAACTGCACTCCCTGAACCTGCACTTTGGGCTGGATATGAATTTCTCAAAGAACAAACTATTAAAATTCATTTCAGGGGCGACTCCTGTAGGAAACAATATGGTTTTCAACCTTGAATCTACCTTAATTGAGAATATATCAGCATTTCCTTATACAGCCATCTGTGACTGTATTTTCGCCTTCCTGGACCACATATGACACATAAGACACCACTGGTATATCAGATGTAATCCTAAAACCTATGCAATCAGATTTAGTGTGTGGCAAGCAATTTTTGGGCCAAATTTCAGACTTATAGACCAACATTTGGTACTGGTTTGGGCTGATTTACATCTATTTTGGGCTATTTTTACAACAATATTTGGGTGAAATATTTTCTGTTCAGAGATGTAATGCTCCAAATGCGCCTAAAATATCCATATTAATTTTTAGAATATGCATAAAATTAAATTTGGGCTTCATATTGGCAATATTATGATATTTTTGACATTACACATCTGAGGGGGTCATGGGGCCCCCCACACCCCGAAAATTGAAATTCTAAAAGTGACCCTCGAGTGTGCCAGCCCAATACAAATTCATTCTTTGATATAAACTGAGTTTCCTGTGAAAATTTCAGCCAGATTGACCAACTTTAAGGGGTGTTTTGGGCTGATCTGGCATTTTATGACTCCCTCGCCAACTGCACTCCCTGAACCTGCACTTTGGGCTGGATATGAATTTCTCAAAGAACAAACTATTAAAATTCATTTCAGGGGCGACTCCTGTAGGAAACAATATGGTTTTCAACCTTGAATCTACCTTAATTGAGAATATATCAGCATTTCCTTATACAGCCATCTGTGACTGTATTTTCGCCTTCCTGGACCACATATGACACATAAGACACCACTGGTATATCAGATGTAATCCTAAAACCTATGCAATCAGATTTAGTGTGTGGCAAGCAATTTTTGGGCCAAATTTCAGACTTATAGACCAACATTTGGTACTGGTTTGGGCTGATTTACATCTATTTTGGGCTATTTTTACAACAATATTTGGGTGAAATATTTTCTGTTCAGAGATGTAATGCTCCAAATGCGCCTAAAATATCCATATTAATTTTTAGAATATGCATAAAATTAAATTTGGGCTTCATATTGGCAATATTATGATATTTTTGACATTACACATCTGAGGGGGTCATGGGGCCCCCCCACACCCCGAAAATTGAAATTCTAAAAGTGACCCTCGAGTGTGCCAGCCCAATACAAATTCATTCTTTGATATAAACTGAGTTTCCTGTGAAAATTTCAGCCAGATTGACCAACTTTAAGGGGTGTTTTGGGCTGATCTGGCATTTTATGACTCCCTCGCCAACTGCACTCCCTGAACCTGCACTTTGGGCTGGATATGAATTTCTCAAAGAACAAACTATTAAAATTCATTTCAGGGGCGACTCCTGTAGGAAACAATATGGTTTTCAACCTTGAATCTACCTTAATTGAGAATATATCAGCATTTCCTTATACAGCCATCTGTGACTGTATTTTCGCCTTCCTGGACCACATATGACACATAAGACACCACTGGTATATCAGATGTAATCCTAAAACCTATGCAATCAGATTTAGTGTGTGGCAAGCAATTTTTGGGCCAAATTTCAGACTTATAGACCAACATTTGGTACTGGTTTGGGCTGATTTACATCTATTTTGGGCTATTTTTACAACAATATTTGGGTGAAATATTTTCTGTTCAGAGATGTAATGCTCCAAATGCGCCTAAAATATCCATATTAATTTTTAGAATATGCATAAAATTAAATTTGGGCTTCATATTGGCAATATTATGATATTTTTGACATTACACATCTGAGGGGGTCATGGGGCCCCCCCACACCCCGAAAATTGAAATTCTAAAAGTGACCCTCGAGTGTGCCAGCCCAATACAAATTCATTCTTTGATATAAACTGAGTTTCCTGTGAAAATTTCAGCCAGATTGACCAACTTTAAGGGGTGTTTTGGGCTGATCTGGCATTTTATGACTCCCTCGCCAACTGCACTCCCTGAACCTGCACTTTGGGCTGGATATGAATTTCTCAAAGAACAAACTATTAAAATTCATTTCAGGGGCGACTCCTGTAGGAAACAATGTGGTTTTCAACCTTGAATCTACCTTAATTGAGAATATATCAGCATTTCCTTATACAGCCATCTGTGACTGTATTTTCGCCTTCCTGGACCACATATGACACATAAGACACCACTGGTATATCAGATGTAATCCTAAAACCTATGCAATCAGATTTAGTGTGTGGCAAGCAATTTTTGGGCCAAATTTCAGACTTATAGACCAACATTTGGTACTGGTTTGGGCTGATTTACATCTATTTTGGGCTATTTTTACAACAATATTTGGGTGAAATATTTTCTGTTCAGAGATGTAATGCTCCAAATGCGCCTAAAATATCCATATTAATTTTTAGAATATGCATAAAATTAAATTTGGGCTTCATATTGGCAATATTATGATATTTTTGACATTACACATCTGAGGGGGTCATGGGGCCCCCCCACACCCCGAAAATTGAAATTCTAAAAGTGACCCTCGAGTGTGCCAGCCCAATACAAATTCATTCTTTGATATAAACTGAGTTTCCTGTGAAAATTTCAGCCAGATTGACCAACTTTAAGGGGTGTTTTGGGCTGATCTGGCATTTTATGACTCCCTCGCCAACTGCACTCCCTGAACCTGCACTTTGGGCTGGATATGAATTTCTCAAAGAACAAACTATTAAAATTCATTTCAGGGGCGACTCCTGTAGGAAACAATATGGTTTTCAACCTTGAATCTACCTTAATTGAGAATATATCAGCATTTCCTTATACAGCCATCTGTGACTGTATTTTCGCCTTCCTGGACCACATATGACACATAAGACACCACTGGTATATCAGATGTAATCCTAAAACCTATGCAATCAGATTTAGTGTGTGGCAAGCAATTTTTGGGCCAAATTTCAGACTTATAGACCAACATTTGGTACTGGTTTGGGCTGATTTACATCTATTTTGGGCTATTTTTACAACAATATTTGGGTGAAATATTTTCTGTTCAGAGATGTAATGCTCCAAATGCGCCTAAAATATCCATATTAATTTTTAGAATATGCATAAAATTAAATTTGGGCTTCATATTGGCAATATTATGATATTTTTGACATTACACATCTGAGGGGGTCATGGGGCCCCCCCACACCCCGAAAATTGAAATTCTAAAAGTGACCCTCGAGTGTGCCAGCCCAATACAAATTCATTCTTTGATATAAACTGAGTTTCCTGTGAAAATTTCAGCCAGATTGACCAACTTTAAGGGGTGTTTTGGGCTGATCTGGCATTTTATGACTCCCTCGCCAACTGCACTCCCTGAACCTGCACTTTGGGCTGGATATGAATTTCTCAAAGAACAAACTATTAAAATTCATTTCAGGGGCGACTCCTGTAGGAAACAATATGGTTTTCAACCTTGAATCTACCTTAATTGAGAATATATCAGCATTTCCTTATACAGCCATCTGTGACTGTATTTTCGCCTTCCTGGACCACATATGACACATAAGACACCACTGGTATATCAGATGTAATCCTAAAACCTATGCAATCAGATTTAGTGTGTGGCAAGCAATTTTTGGGCCAAATTTCAGACTTATAGACCAACATTTGGTACTGGTTTGGGCTGATTTACATCTATTTTGGGCTATTTTTACAACAATATTTGGGTGAAATATTTTCTGTTCAGAGATGTAATGCTCCAAATGCGCCTAAAATATCCATATTAATTTTTAGAATATGCATAAAATTAAATTTGGGCTTCATATTGGCAATATTATGATATTTTTGACATTACACATCTGAGGGGGTCATGGGGCCCCCCCACACCCCGAAAATTGAAATTCTAAAAGTGACCCTCGAGTGTGCCAGCCCAATACAAATTCATTCTTTGATATAAACTGAGTTTCCTGTGAAAATTTCAGCCAGATTGACCAACTTTAAGGGGTGTTTTGGGCTGATCTGGCATTTTATGACTCCCTCGCCAACTGCACTCCCTGAACCTGCACTTTGGGCTGGATATGAATTTCTCAAAGAACAAACTATTAAAATTCATTTCAGGGGCGACTCCTGTAGGAAACAATATGGTTTTCAACCTTGAATCTACCTTAATTGAGAATATATCAGCATTTCCTTATACAGCCATCTGTGACTGTATTTTCGCCTTCCTGGACCACATATGACACATAAGACACCACTGGTATATCAGATGTAATCCTAAAACCTATGCAATCAGATTTAGTGTGTGGCAAGCAATTTTTGGGCCAAATTTCAGACTTATAGACCAACATTTGGTACTGGTTTGGGCTGATTTACATCTATTTTGGGCTATTTTTACAACAATATTTGGGTGAAATATTTTCTGTTCAGAGATGTAATGCTCCAAATGCGCCTAAAATATCCATATTAATTTTTAGAATATGCATAAAATTAAATTTGGGCTTCATATTGGCAATATTATGATATTTTTGACATTACACATCTGAGGGGGTCATGGGGCCCCCCCACACCCCGAAAATTGAAATTCTAAAAGTGACCCTCGAGTGTGCCAGCCCAATACAAATTCATTCTTTGATATAAACTGAGTTTCCTGTGAAAATTTCAGCCAGATTGACCAACTTTAAGGGGTGTTTTGGGCTGATCTGGCATTTTATGACTCCCTCGCCAACTGCACTCCCTGAACCTGCACTTTGGGCTGGATATGAATTTCTCAAAGAACAAACTATTAAAATTCATTTCAGGGGCGACTCCTGTAGGAAACAATATGGTTTTCAACCTTGAATCTACCTTAATTGAGAATATATCAGCATTTCCTTATACAGCCATCTGTGACTGTATTTTCGCCTTCCTGGACCACATATGACACATAAGACACCACTGGTATATCAGATGTAATCCTAAAACCTATGCAATCAGATTTAGTGTGTGGCAAGCAATTTTTGGGCCAAATTTCAGACTTATAGACCAACATTTGGTACTGGTTTGGGCTGATTTACATCTATTTTGGGCTATTTTTACAACAATATTTGGGTGAAATATTTTCTGTTCAGAGATGTAATGCTCCAAATGCGCCTAAAATATCCATATTAATTTTTAGAATATGCATAAAATTAAATTTGGGCTTCATATTGGCAATATTATGATATTTTTGACATTACACATCTGAGGGGGTCATGGGGCCCCCCCACACCCCGAAAATTGAAATTCTAAAAGTGACCCTCGAGTGTGCCAGCCCAATACAAATTCATTCTTTGATATAAACTGAGTTTCCTGTGAAAATTTCAGCCAGATTGACCAACTTTAAGGGGTGTTTTGGGCTGATCTGGCATTTTATGACTCCCTCGCCAACTGCACTCCCTGAACCTGCACTTTGGGCTGGATATGAATTTCTCAAAGAACAAACTATTAAAATTCATTTCAGGGGCGACTCCTGTAGGAAACAATATGGTTTTCAACCTTGAATCTACCTTAATTGAGAATATATCAGCATTTCCTTATACAGCCATCTGTGACTGTATTTTCGCCTTCCTGGACCACATATGACACATAAGACACCACTGGTATATCAGATGTAATCCTAAAACCTATGCAATCAGATTTAGTGTGTGGCAAGCAATTTTTGGGCCAAATTTCAGACTTATAGACCAACATTTGGTACTGGTTTGGGCTGATTTACATCTATTTTGGGCTATTTTTACAACAATATTTGGGTGAAATATTTTCTGTTCAGAGATGTAATGCTCCAAATGCGCCTAAAATATCCATATTAATTTTTAGAATATGCATAAAATTAAATTTGGGCTTCATATTGGCAATATTATGATATTTTTGACATTACACATCTGAGGGGGTCATGGGGCCCCCCCACACCCCGAAAATTGAAATTCTAAAAGTGACCCTCGAGTGTGCCAGCCCAATACAAATTCATTCTTTGATATAAACTGAGTTTCCTGTGAAAATTTCAGCCAGATTGACCAACTTTAAGGGGTGTTTTGGGCTGATCTGGCATTTTATGACTCCCTCGCCAACTGCACTCCCTGAACCTGCACTTTGGGCTGGATATGAATTTCTCAAAGAACAAACTATTAAAATTCATTTCAGGGGCGACTCCTGTAGGAAACAATATGGTTTTCAACCTTGAATCTACCTTAATTGAGAATATATCAGCATTTCCTTATACAGCCATCTGTGACTGTATTTTCGCCTTCCTGGACCACATATGACACATAAGACACCACTGGTATATCAGATGTAATCCTAAAACCTATGCAATCAGATTTAGTGTGTGGCAAGCAATTTTTGGGCCAAATTTCAGACTTATAGACCAACATTTGGTACTGGTTTGGGCTGATTTACATCTATTTTGGGCTATTTTTACAACAATATTTGGGTGAAATATTTTCTGTTCAGAGATGTAATGCTCCAAATGCGCCTAAAATATCCATATTAATTTTTAGAATATGCATAAAATTAAATTTGGGCTTCATATTGGCAATATTATGATATTTTTGACATTACACATCTGAGGGGGTCATGGGGCCCCCCCACACCCCGAAAATTGAAATTCTAAAAGTGACCCTCGAGTGTGCCAGCCCAATACAAATTCATTCTTTGATATAAACTGAGTTTCCTGTGAAAATTTCAGCCAGATTGACCAACTTTAAGGGGTGTTTTGGGCTGATCTGGCATTTTATGACTCCCTCGCCAACTGCACTCCCTGAACCTGCACTTTGGGCTGGATATGAATTTCTCAAAGAACAAACTATTAAAATTCATTTCAGGGGCGACTCCTGTAGGAAACAATATGGTTTTCAACCTTGAATCTACCTTAATTGAGAATATATCAGCATTTCCTTATACAGCCATCTGTGACTGTATTTTCGCCTTCCTGGACCACATATGACACATAAGACACCACTGGTATATCAGATGTAATCCTAAAACCTATGCAATCAGATTTAGTGTGTGGCAAGCAATTTTTGGGCCAAATTTCAGACTTATAGACCAACATTTGGTACTGGTTTGGGCTGATTTACATCTATTTTGGGCTATTTTTACAACAATATTTGGGTGAAATATTTTCTGTTCAGAGATGTAATGCTCCAAATGCGCCTAAAATATCCATATTAATTTTTAGAATATGCATAAAATTAAATTTGGGCTTCATATTGGCAATATTATGATATTTTTGACATTACACATCTGAGGGGGTCATGGGGCCCCCCCACACCCCGAAAATTGAAATTCTAAAAGTGACCCTCGAGTGTGCCAGCCCAATACAAATTCATTCTTTGATATAAACTGAGTTTCCTGTGAAAATTTCAGCCAGATTGACCAACTTTAAGGGGTGTTTTGGGCTGATCTGGCATTTTATGACTCCCTCGCCAACTGCACTCCCTGAACCTGCACTTTGGGCTGGATATGAATTTCTCAAAGAACAAACTATTAAAATTCATTTCAGGGGCGACTCCTGTAGGAAACAATATGGTTTTCAACCTTGAATCTACCTTAATTGAGAATATATCAGCATTTCCTTATACAGCCATCTGTGACTGTATTTTCGCCTTCCTGGACCACATATGACACATAAGACACCACTGGTATATCAGATGTAATCCTAAAACCTATGCAATCAGATTTAGTGTGTGGCAAGCAATTTTTGGGCCAAATTTCAGACTTATAGACCAACATTTGGTACTGGTTTGGGCTGATTTACATCTATTTTGGGCTATTTTTACAACAATATTTGGGTGAAATATTTTCTGTTCAGAGATGTAATGCTCCAAATGCGCCTAAAATATCCATATTAATTTTTAGAATATGCATAAAATTAAATTTGGGCTTCATATTGGCAATATTATGATATTTTTGACATTACACATCTGAGGGGGTCATGGGGCCCCCCCACACCCCGAAAATTGAAATTCTAAAAGTGACCCTCGAGTGTGCCAGCCCAATACAAATTCATTCTTTGATATAAACTGAGTTTCCTGTGAAAATTTCAGCCAGATTGACCAACTTTAAGGGGTGTTTTGGGCTGATCTGGCATTTTATGACTCCCTCGCCAACTGCACTCCCTGAACCTGCACTTTGGGCTGGATATGAATTTCTCAAAGAACAAACTATTAAAATTCATTTCAGGGGCGACTCCTGTAGGAAACAATATGGTTTTCAACCTTGAATCTACCTTAATTGAGAATATATCAGCATTTCCTTATACAGCCATCTGTGACTGTATTTTCGCCTTCCTGGACCACATATGACACATAAGACACCACTGGTATATCAGATGTAATCCTAAAACCTATGCAATCAGATTTAGTGTGTGGCAAGCAATTTTTGGGCCAAATTTCAGACTTATAGACCAACATTTGGTACTGGTTTGGGCTGATTTACATCTATTTTGGGCTATTTTTACAACAATATTTGGGTGAAATATTTTCTGTTCAGAGATGTAATGCTCCAAATGCGCCTAAAATATCCATATTAATTTTTAGAATATGCATAAAATTAAATTTGGGCTTCATATTGGCAATATTATGATATTTTTGACATTACACATCTGAGGGGGTCATGGGGCCCCCCCACACCCCGAAAATTGAAATTCTAAAAGTGACCCTCGAGTGTGCCAGCCCAATACAAATTCATTCTTTGATATAAACTGAGTTTCCTGTGAAAATTTCAGCCAGATTGACCAACTTTAAGGGGTGTTTTGGGCTGATCTGGCATTTTATGACTCCCTCGCCAACTGCACTCCCTGAACCTGCACTTTGGGCTGGATATGAATTTCTCAAAGAACAAACTATTAAAATTCATTTCAGGGGCGACTCCTGTAGGAAACAATATGGTTTTCAACCTTGAATCTACCTTAATTGAGAATATATCAGCATTTCCTTATACAGCCATCTGTGACTGTATTTTCGCCTTCCTGGACCACATATGACACATAAGACACCACTGGTATATCAGATGTAATCCTAAAACCTATGCAATCAGATTTAGTGTGTGGCAAGCAATTTTTGGGCCAAATTTCAGACTTATAGACCAACATTTGGTACTGGTTTGGGCTGATTTACATCTATTTTGGGCTATTTTTACAACAATATTTGGGTGAAATATTTTCTGTTCAGAGATGTAATGCTCCAAATGCGCCTAAAATATCCATATTAATTTTTAGAATATGCATAAAATTAAATTTGGGCTTCATATTGGCAATATTATGATATTTTTGACATTACACATCTGAGGGGGTCATGGGGCCCCCCCACACCCCGAAAATTGAAATTCTAAAAGTGACCCTCGAGTGTGCCAGCCCAATACAAATTCATTCTTTGATATAAACTGAGTTTCCTGTGAAAATTTCAGCCAGATTGACCAACTTTAAGGGGTGTTTTGGGCTGATCTGGCATTTTATGACTCCCTCGCCAACTGCACTCCCTGAACCTGCACTTTGGGCTGGATATGAATTTCTCAAAGAACAAACTATTAAAATTCATTTCAGGGGCGACTCCTGTAGGAAACAATATGGTTTTCAACCTTGAATCTACCTTAATTGAGAATATATCAGCATTTCCTTATACAGCCATCTGTGACTGTATTTTCGCCTTCCTGGACCACATATGACACATAAGACACCACTGGTATATCAGATGTAATCCTAAAACCTATGCAATCAGATTTAGTGTGTGGCAAGCAATTTTTGGGCCAAATTTCAGACTTATAGACCAACATTTGGTACTGGTTTGGGCTGATTTACATCTATTTTGGGCTATTTTTACAACAATATTTGGGTGAAATATTTTCTGTTCAGAGATGTAATGCTCCAAATGCGCCTAAAATATCCATATTAATTTTTAGAATATGCATAAAATTAAATTTGGGCTTCATATTGGCAATATTATGATATTTTTGACATTACACATCTGAGGGGGTCATGGGGCCCCCCACACCCCGAAAATTGAAATTCTAACAGTGACCCTCGAGTGTGCCAGCCCAATACAAATTCATTCTTTGATATAAACTGAGTTTCCTGTGAAAATTTCAGCCAGATTGACCAACTTTAAGGGGTGTTTTGGGCTGATCTTGCATTTTATGACTCCCTCGCCAACTGCACTCCCTGAACCTGCACTTTGGGCTGGATATGAATTTCTCAAAGAACAAACTATTAAAATTCATTTCAGGGGCGACTCCTGTAGGAAACAATATGGTTTTCAACCTTGAATCTACCTTAATTGAGAATATATCAGCATTTCCTTATACAGCCATCTGTGACTGTATTTTCGCCTTCCTGGACCACATATGACACATAAGACACCACTGGTATATCAGATGTAATCCTAAAACCTATGCAATCAGATTTAGTGTGTGGCAAGCAATTTTTGGGCCAAATTTCAGACTTATAGACCAACATTTGGTACTGGTTTGGGCTGATTTACATCTATTTTGGGCTATTTTTACAACAATATTTGGGTGAAATATTTTCTGTTCAGAGATGTAATGCTCCAAATGCGCCTAAAATATCCATATTAATTTTTAGAATATGCATAAAATTAAATTTGGGCTTCATATTGGCAATATTATGATATTTTTGACATTACACATCTGAGGGGGTCATGGGGCCCCCCCACACCCCGAAAATTGAAATTCTAAAAGTGACCCTCGAGTGTGCCAGCCCAATACAAATTCATTCTTTGATATAAACTGAGTTTCCTGTGAAAATTTCAGCCAGATTGACCAACTTTAAGGGGTGTTTTGGGCTGATCTGGCATTTTATGACTCCCTCGCCAACTGCACTCCCTGAACCTGCACTTTGGGCTGGATATGAATTTCTCAAAGAACAAACTATTAAAATTCATTTCAGGGGCGACTCCTGTAGGAAACAATATGGTTTTCAACCTTGAATCTACCTTAATTGAGAATATATCAGCATTTCCTTATACAGCCATCTGTGACTGTATTTTCGCCTTCCTGGACCACATATGACACATAAGACACCACTGGTATATCAGATGTAATCCTAAAACCTATGCAATCAGATTTAGTGTGTGGCAAGCAATTTTTGGGCCAAATTTCAGACTTATAGACCAACATTTGGTACTGGTTTGGGCTGATTTACATCTATTTTGGGCTATTTTTACAACAATATTTGGGTGAAATATTTTCTGTTCAGAGATGTAATGCTCCAAATGCGCCTAAAATATCCATATTAATTTTTAGAATATGCATAAAATTAAATTTGGGCTTCATATTGGCAATATTATGATATTTTTGACATTACACATCTGAGGGGGTCATGGGGCCCCCCCACACCCCGAAAATTGAAATTCTAAAAGTGACCCTCGAGTGTGCCAGCCCAATACAAATTCATTCTTTGATATAAACTGAGTTTCCTGTGAAAATTTCAGCCAGATTGACCAACTTTAAGGGGTGTTTTGGGCTGATCTGGCATTTTATGACTCCCTCGCCAACTGCACTCCCTGAACCTGCACTTTGGGCTGGATATGAATTTCTCAAAGAACAAACTATTAAAATTCATTTCAGGGGCGACTCCTGTAGGAAACAATATGGTTTTCAACCTTGAATCTACCTTAATTGAGAATATATCAGCATTTCCTTATACAGCCATCTGTGACTGTATTTTCGCCTTCCTGGACCACATATGACACATAAGACACCACTGGTATATCAGATGTAATCCTAAAACCTATGCAATCAGATTTAGTGTGTGGCAAGCAATTTTTGGGCCAAATTTCAGACTTATAGACCAACATTTGGTACTGGTTTGGGCTGATTTACATCTATTTTGGGCTATTTTTACAACAATATTTGGGTGAAATATTTTCTGTTCAGAGATGTAATGCTCCAAATGCGCCTAAAATATCCATATTAATTTTTAGAATATGCATAAAATTAAATTTGGGCTTCATATTGGCAATATTATGATATTTTTGACATTACACATCTGAGGGGGTCATGGGGCCCCCCCACACCCCGAAAATTGAAATTCTAAAAGTGACCCTCGAGTGTGCCAGCCCAATACAAATTCATTCTTTGATATAAACTGAGTTTCCTGTGAAAATTTCAGCCAGATTGACCAACTTTAAGGGGTGTTTTGGGCTGATCTGGCATTTTATGACTCCCTCGCCAACTGCACTCCCTGAACCTGCACTTTGGGCTGGATATGAATTTCTCAAAGAACAAACTATTAAAATTCATTTCAGGGGCGACTCCTGTAGGAAACAATATGGTTTTCAACCTTGAATCTACCTTAATTGAGAATATATCAGCATTTCCTTATACAGCCATCTGTGACTGTATTTTCGCCTTCCTGGACCACATATGACACATAAGACACCACTGGTATATCAGATGTAATCCTAAAACCTATGCAATCAGATTTAGTGTGTGGCAAGCAATTTTTGGGCCAAATTTCAGACTTATAGACCAACATTTGGTACTGGTTTGGGCTGATTTACATCTATTTTGGGCTATTTTTACAACAATATTTGGGTGAAATATTTTCTGTTCAGAGATGTAATGCTCCAAATGCGCCTAAAATATCCATATTAATTTTTAGAATATGCATAAAATTAAATTTGGGCTTCATATTGGCAATATTATGATATTTTTGACATTACACATCTGAGGGGGTCATGGGGCCCCCCCACACCCCGAAAATTGAAATTCTAAAAGTGACCCTCGAGTGTGCCAGCCCAATACAAATTCATTCTTTGATATAAACTGAGTTTCCTGTGAAAATTTCAGCCAGATTGACCAACTTTAAGGGGTGTTTTGGGCTGATCTGGCATTTTATGACTCCCTCGCCAACTGCACTCCCTGAACCTGCACTTTGGGCTGGATATGAATTTCTCAAAGAACAAACTATTAAAATTCATTTCAGGGGCGACTCCTGTAGGAAACAATATGGTTTTCAACCTTGAATCTACCTTAATTGAGAATATATCAGCATTTCCTTATACAGCCATCTGTGACTGTATTTTCGCCTTCCTGGACCACATATGACACATAAGACACCACTGGTATATCAGATGTAATCCTAAAACCTATGCAATCAGATTTAGTGTGTGGCAAGCAATTTTTGGGCCAAATTTCAGACTTATAGACCAACATTTGGTACTGGTTTGGGCTGATTTACATCTATTTTGGGCTATTTTTACAACAATATTTGGGTGAAATATTTTCTGTTCAGAGATGTAATGCTCCAAATGCGCCTAAAATATCCATATTAATTTTTAGAATATGCATAAAATTAAATTTGGGCTTCATATTGGCAATATTATGATATTTTTGACATTACACATCTGAGGGGGTCATGGGGCCCCCCCACACCCCGAAAATTGAAATTCTAAAAGTGACCCTCGAGTGTGCCAGCCCAATACAAATTCATTCTTTGATATAAACTGAGTTTCCTGTGAAAATTTCAGCCAGATTGACCAACTTTAAGGGGTGTTTTGGGCTGATCTGGCATTTTATGACTCCCTCGCCAACTGCACTCCCTGAACCTGCACTTTGGGCTGGATATGAATTTCTCAAAGAACAAACTATTAAAATTCATTTCAGGGGCGACTCCTGTAGGAAACAATATGGTTTTCAACCTTGAATCTACCTTAATTGAGAATATATCAGCATTTCCTTATACAGCCATCTGTGACTGTATTTTCGCCTTCCTGGACCACATATGACACATAAGACACCACTGGTATATCAGATGTAATCCTAAAACCTATGCAATCAGATTTAGTGTGTGGCAAGCAATTTTTGGGCCAAATTTCAGACTTATAGACCAACATTTGGTACTGGTTTGGGCTGATTTACATCTATTTTGGGCTATTTTTACAACAATATTTGGGTGAAATATTTTCTGTTCAGAGATGTAATGCTCCAAATGCGCCTAAAATATCCATATTAATTTTTAGAATATGCATAAAATTAAATTTGGGCTTCATATTGGCAATATTATGATATTTTTGACATTACACATCTGAGGGGGTCATGGGGCCCCCCCACACCCCGAAAATTGAAATTCTAAAAGTGACCCTCGAGTGTGCCAGCCCAATACAAATTCATTCTTTGATATAAACTGAGTTTCCTGTGAAAATTTCAGCCAGATTGACCAACTTTAAGGGGTGTTTTGGGCTGATCTGGCATTTTATGACTCCCTCGCCAACTGCACTCCCTGAACCTGCACTTTGGGCTGGATATGAATTTCTCAAAGAACAAACTATTAAAATTCATTTCAGGGGCGACTCCTGTAGGAAACAATATGGTTTTCAACCTTGAATCTACCTTAATTGAGAATATATCAGCATTTCCTTATACAGCCATCTGTGACTGTATTTTCGCCTTCCTGGACCACATATGACACATAAGACACCACTGGTATATCAGATGTAATCCTAAAACCTATGCAATGAGATTTAGTGTGTGGCAAGCAATTTTTGGGCCAAATTTCAGACTTATAGACCAACATTTGGTACTGGTTTGGGCTGATTTACATCTATTTTGGGCTATTTTTACAACAATATTTGGGTGAAATATTTTCTGTTCAGAGATGTAATGCTCCAAATGCGCCTAAAATATCCATATTAATTTTTAGAATATGCATAAAATTAAATTTGGGCTTCATATTGGCAATATTATGATATTTTTGACATTACACATCTGAGGGGGTCTTGGGGCCCCCCCACACCCCGAAAATTGAAATTCTAAAAGTGACCCTCGAGTGTGCCAGCCCAATACAAATTCATTCTTTGATATAAACTGAGTTTCCTGTGAAAATTTCAGCCAGATTGACCAACTTTAAGGGGTGTTTTGGGCTGATCTGGCATTTTATGACTCCCTCGCCAACTGCACTCCCTGAACCTGCACTTTGGGCTGGATATGAATTTCTCAAAGAACAAACTATTAAAATTCATTTCAGGGGCGACTCCTGTAGGAAACAATATGGTTTTCAACCTTGAATCTACCTTAATTGAGAATATATCAGCATTTCCTTATACAGCCATCTGTGACTGTATTTTCGCCTTCCTGGACCACATATGACACATAAGACACCACTGGTATATCAGATGTAATCCTAAAACCTATGCAATCAGATTTAGTGTGTGGCAAGCAATTTTTGGGCCAAATTTCAGACTTATAGACCAACATTTGGTACTGGTTTGGGCTGATTTACATCTATTTTGGGCTATTTTTACAACAATATTTGGGTGAAATATTTTCTGTTCAGAGATGTAATGCTCCAAATGCGCCTAAAATATCCATATTAATTTTTAGAATATGCATAAAATTAAATTTGGGCTTCATATTGGCAATATTATGATATTTTTGACATTACACATCTGAGGGGGTCATGGGGCCCCCCCACACCCCGAAAATTGAAATTCTAAAAGTGACCCTCGAGTGTGCCAGCCCAATACAAATTCATTCTTTGATATAAACTGAGTTTCCTGTGAAAATTTCAGCCAGATTGACCAACTTTAAGGGGTGTTTTGGGCTGATCTGGCATTTTATGACTCCCTCGCCAACTGCACTCCCTGAACCTGCACTTTGGGCTGGATATGAATTTCTCAAAGAACAAACTATTAAAATTCATTTCAGGGGCGACTCCTGTAGGAAACAATATGGTTTTCAACCTTGAATCTACCTTAATTGAGAATATATCAGCATTTCCTTATACAGCCATCTGTGACTGTATTTTCGCCTTCCTGGACCACATATGACACATAAGACACCACTGGTATATCAGATGTAATCCTAAAACCTATGCAATCAGATTTAGTGTGTGGCAAGCAATTTTTGGGCCAAATTTCAGACTTATAGACCAACATTTGGTACTGGTTTGGGCTGATTTACATCTATTTTGGGCTATTTTTACAACAATATTTGGGTGAAATATTTTCTGTTCAGAGATGTAATGCTCCAAATGCGCCTAAAATATCCATATTAATTTTTAGAATATGCATAAAATTAAATTTGGGCTTCATATTGGCAATATTATGATATTTTTGACATTACACATCTGAGGGGGTCATGGGGCCCCCCCACACCCCGAAAATTGAAATTCTAAAAGTGACCCTCGAGTGTGCCAGCCCAATACAAATTCATTCTTTGATATAAACTGAGTTTCCTGTGAAAATTTCAGCCAGATTGACCAACTTTAAGGGGTGTTTTGGGCTGATCTGGCATTTTATGACTCCCTCGCCAACTGCACTCCCTGAACCTGCACTTTGGGCTGGATATGAATTTCTCAAAGAACAAACTATTAAAATTCATTTCAGGGGCGACTCCTGTAGGAAACAATATGGTTTTCAACCTTGAATCTACCTTAATTGAGAATATATCAGCATTTCCTTATACAGCCATCTGTGACTGTATTTTCGCCTTCCTGGACCACATATGACACATAAGACACCACTGGTATATCAGATGTAATCCTAAAACCTATGCAATCAGATTTAGTGTGTGGCAAGCAATTTTTGGGCCAAATTTCAGACTTATAGACCAACATTTGGTACTGGTTTGGGCTGATTTACATCTATTTTGGGCTATTTTTACAACAATATTTGGGTGAAATATTTTCTGTTCAGAGATGTAATGCTCCAAATGCGCCTAAAATATCCATATTAATTTTTAGAATATGCATAAAATTAAATTTGGGCTTCATATTGGCAATATTATGATATTTTTGACATTACACATCTGAGGGGGTCATGGGGCCCCCCCACACCCCGAAAATTGAAATTCTAAAAGTGACCCTCGAGTGTGCCAGCCCAATACAAATTCATTCTTTGATATAAACTGAGTTTCCTGTGAAAATTTCAGCCAGATTGACCAACTTTAAGGGGTGTTTTGGGCTGATCTGGCATTTTATGACTCCCTCGCCAACTGCACTCCCTGAACCTGCACTTTGGGCTGGATATGAATTTCTCAAAGAACAAACTATTAAAATTCATTTCAGGGGCGACTCCTGTAGGAAACAATATGGTTTTCAACCTTGAATCTACCTTAATTGAGAATATATCAGCATTTCCTTATACAGCCATCTGTGACTGTATTTTCGCCTTCCTGGACCACATATGACACATAAGACACCACTGGTATATCAGATGTAATCCTAAAACCTATGCAATCAGATTTAGTGTGTGGCAAGCAATTTTTGGGCCAAATTTCAGACTTATAGACCAACATTTGGTACTGGTTTGGGCTGATTTACATCTATTTTGGGCTATTTTTACAACAATATTTGGGTGAAATATTTTCTGTTCAGAGATGTAATGCTCCAAATGCGCCTAAAATATCCATATTAATTTTTAGAATATGCATAAAATTAAATTTGGGCTTCATATTGGCAATATTATGATATTTTTGACATTACACATCTGAGGGGGTCATGGGGCCCCCCCACACCCCGAAAATTGAAATTCTAAAAGTGACCCTCGAGTGTGCCAGCCCAATACAAATTCATTCTTTGATATAAACTGAGTTTCCTGTGAAAATTTCAGCCAGATTGACCAACTTTAAGGGGTGTTTTGGGCTGATCTGGCATTTTATGACTCCCTCGCCAACTGCACTCCCTGAACCTGCACTTTGGGCTGGATATGAATTTCTCAAAGAACAAACTATTAAAATTCATTTCAGGGGCGACTCCTGTAGGAAACAATATGGTTTTCAACCTTGAATCTACCTTAATTGAGAATATATCAGCATTTCCTTATACAGCCATCTGTGACTGTATTTTCGCCTTCCTGGACCACATATGACACATAAGACACCACTGGTATATCAGATGTAATCCTAAAACCTATGCAATCAGATTTAGTGTGTGGCAAGCAATTTTTGGGCCAAATTTCAGACTTATAGACCAACATTTGGTACTGGTTTGGGCTGATTTACATCTATTTTGGGCTATTTTTACAACAATATTTGGGTGAAATATTTTCTGTTCAGAGATGTAATGCTCCAAATGCGCCTAAAATATCCATATTAATTTTTAGAATATGCATAAAATTAAATTTGGGCTTCATATTGGCAATATTATGATAGTTTTGACATTACACATCTGAGGGGGTCATGGGGCCCCCCCACACCCCGAAAATTGAAATTCTAAAAGTGACCCTCGAGTGTGCCAGCCCAATACAAATTCATTCTTTGATATAAACTGAGTTTCCTGTGAAAATTTCAGCCAGATTGACCAACTTTAAGGGGTGTTTTGGGCTGATCTGGCATTTTATGACTCCCTCGCCAACTGCACTCCCTGAACCTGCACTTTGGGCTGGATATGAATTTCTCAAAGAACAAACTATTAAAATTCATTTCAGGGGCGACTCCTGTAGGAAACAATATGGTTTTCAACCTTGAATCTACCTTAATTGAGAATATATCAGCATTTCCTTATACAGCCATCTGTGACTGTATTTTCGCCTTCCTGGACCACATATGACACATAAGACACCACTGGTATATCAGATGTAATCCTAAAACCTATGCAATCAGATTTAGTGTGTGGCAAGCATTTTTTGGGCCAAATTTCAGACTTATAGACCAACATTTGGTACTGGTTTGGGCTGATTTACATCTATTTTGGGCTATTTTTACAACAATATTTGGGTGAAATATTTTCTGTTCAGAGATGTAATGCTCCAAATGCGCCTAAAATATCCATATTAATTTTTAGAATATGCATAAAATTAAATTTGGGCTTCATATTGGCAATATTATGATATTTTTGACATTACACATCTGAGGGGGTCATGGGGCCCCCCCACACCCCGAAAATTGAAATTCTAAAAGTGACCCTCGAGTGTGCCAGCCCAATACAAATTCATTCTTTGATATAAACTGAGTTTCCTGTGAAAATTTCAGCCAGATTGACCAACTTTAAGGGGTGTTTTGGGCTGATCTGGCATTTTATGACTCCCTCGCCAACTGCACTCCCTGAACCTGCACTTTGGGCTGGATATGAATTTCTCAAAGAACAAACTATTAAAATTCATTTCAGGGGCGACTCCTGTAGGAAACAATATGGTTTTCAACCTTGAATCTACCTTAATTGAGAATATATCAGCATTTCCTTATACAGCCATCTGTGACTGTATTTTCGCCTTCCTGGACCACATATGACACATAAGACACCACTGGTATATCAGATGTAATCCTAAAACCTATGCAATCAGATTTAGTGTGTGGCAAGCATTTTTTGGGCCAAATTTCAGACTTATAGACCAACATTTGGTACTGGTTTGGGCTGATTTACATCTATTTTGGGCTATTTTTACAACAATATTTGGGTGAAATATTTTCTGTTCAGAGATGTAATGCTCCAAATGCGCCTAAAATATCCATATTAATTTTTAGAATATGCATAAAATTAAATTTGGGCTTCATATTGGCAATATTATGATATTTTTGACATTACACATCTGAGGGGGTCATGGGGCCCCCCCACACCCCGAAAATTGAAATTCTAAAAGTGACCCTCGAGTGTGCCAGCCCAATACAAATTCATTCTTTGATATAAACTGAGTTTCCTGTGAAAATTTCAGCCAGATTGACCAACTTTAAGGGGTGTTTTGGGCTGATCTGGCATTTTATGACTCCCTCGCCAACTGCACTCCCTGAACCTGCACTTTGGGCTGGATATGAATT
Organism: Sabellastarte sp. h YS-2021; assembly: GCA_964017235.1. NCBI lineage: Eukaryota > Metazoa > Annelida > Polychaeta > Sabellida > Sabellidae > Sabellastarte > Sabellastarte sp. h YS-2021. Next base: position 39,003 of record CAXHLB010000254.1, read on the forward strand.
TCTCAAAGAACAAACTATTAAAATTCATTTCAGGGGCGACTCCTGTAGGAAACAATATGGTTTTCAACCTTGAATCTACCTTAATTGAGAATATATCAGCATTTCCTTATACAGCCATCTGTGACTGTATTTTCGCCTTCCTGGACCACATATGACACATAAGACACCACTGGTATATCAGATGTAATCCTAAAACCTATGCAATCAGATTTAGTGTGTGGCAAGCAATTTTTGGGCCAAATTTCAGACTTATAGACCAACATTTGGTACTGGTTTGGGCTGATTTACATCTATTTTGGGCTATTTTTACAACAATATTTGGGTGAAATATTTTCTGTTCAGAGATGTAATGCTCCAAATGCGCCTAAAATATCCATATTAATTTTTAGAATATGCATAAAATTAAATTTGGGCTTCATATTGGCAATATTATGATATTTTTGACATTACACATCTGAGGGGGTCATGGGGCCCCCCCACACCCCGAAAATTGAAATTCTAAAAGTGACCCTCGAGTGTGCCAGCCCAATACAAATTCATTCTTTGATATAAACTGAGTTTCCTGTGAAAATTTCAGCCAGATTGACCAACTTTAAGGGGTGTTTTGGGCTGATCTGGCATTTTATGACTCCCTCGCCAACTGCACTCCCTGAACCTGCACTTTGGGCTGGATATGAATTTCTCAAAGAACAAACTATTAAAATTCATTTCAGGGGCGACTCCTGTAGGAAACAATATGGTTTTCAACCTTGAATCTACCTTAATTGAGAATATATCAGCATTTCCTTATACAGCCATCTGTGACTGTATTTTCGCCTTCCTGGACCACATATGACACATAAGACACCACTGGTATATCAGATGTAATCCTAAAACCTATGCAATCAGATTTAGTGTGTGGCAAGCAATTTTTGGGCCAAATTTCAGACTTATAGACCAACATTTGGTACTGGTTTGGGCTGATTTACATCTATTTTGGGCTATTTTTACAACAATATTTGGGTGAAATATTTTCTGTTCAGAGATGTAATGCTCCAAATGCGCCTAAAATATCCATATTAATTTTTAGAATATGCATAAAATTAAATTTGGGCTTCATATTGGCAATATTATGATATTTTTGACATTACACATCTGAGGGGGTCATGGGGCCCCCCCACACCCCGAAAATTGAAATTCTAAAAGTGACCCTCGAGTGTGCCAGCCCAATACAAATTCATTCTTTGATATAAACTGAGTTTCCTGTGAAAATTTCAGCCAGATTGACCAACTTTAAGGGGTGTTTTGGGCTGATCTGGCATTTTATGACTCCCTCGCCAACTGCACTCCCTGAACCTGCACTTTGGGCTGGATATGAATTTCTCAAAGAACAAACTATTAAAATTCATTTCAGGGGCGACTCCTGTAGGAAACAATATGGTTTTCAACCTTGAATCTACCTTAATTGAGAATATATCAGCATTTCCTTATACAGCCATCTGTGACTGTATTTTCGCCTTCCTGGACCACATATGACACATAAGACACCACTGGTATATCAGATGTAATCCTAAAACCTATGCAATCAGATTTAGTGTGTGGCAAGCAATTTTTGGGCCAAATTTCAGACTTATAGACCAACATTTGGTACTGGTTTGGGCTGATTTACATCTATTTTGGGCTATTTTTACAACAATATTTGGGTGAAATATTTTCTGTTCAGAGATGTAATGCTCCAAATGCGCCTAAAATATCCATATTAATTTTTAGAATATGCATAAAATTAAATTTGGGCTTCATATTGGCAATATTATGATATTTTTGACATTACACATCTGAGGGGGTCATGGGGCCCCCCCACACCCCGAAAATTGAAATTCTAAAAGTGACCCTCGAGTGTGCCAGCCCAATACAAATTCATTCTTTGATATAAACTGAGTTTCCTGTGAAAATTTCAGCCAGATTGACCAACTTTAAGGGGTGTTTTGGGCTGATCTGGCATTTTATGACTCCCTCGCCAACTGCACTCCCTGAACCTGCACTTTGGGCTGGATATGAATTTCTCAAAGAACAAACTATTAAAATTCATTTCAGGGGCGACTCCTGTAGGAAACAATATGGTTTTCAACCTTGAATCTACCTTAATTGAGAATATATCAGCATTTCCTTATACAGCCATCTGTGACTGTATTTTCGCCTTCCTGGACCACATATGACACATAAGACACCACTGGTATATCAGATGTAATCCTAAAACCTATGCAATCAGATTTAGTGTGTGGCAAGCAATTTTTGGGCCAAATTTCAGACTTATAGACCAACATTTGGTACTGGTTTGGGCTGATTTACATCTATTTTGGGCTATTTTTACAACAATATTTGGGTGAAATATTTTCTGTTCAGAGATGTAATGCTCCAAATGCGCCTAAAATATCCATATTAATTTTTAGAATATGCATAAAATTAAATTTGGGCTTCATATTGGCAATATTATGATATTTTTGACATTACACATCTGAGGGGGTCATGGGGCCCCCCCACACCCCGAAAATTGAAATTCTAAAAGTGACCCTCGAGTGTGCCAGCCCAATACAAATTCATTCTTTGATATAAACTGAGTTTCCTGTGAAAATTTCAGCCAGATTGACCAACTTTAAGGGGTGTTTTGGGCTGATCTGGCATTTTATGACTCCCTCGCCAACTGCACTCCCTGAACCTGCACTTTGGGCTGGATATGAATTTCTCAAAGAACAAACTATTAAAATTCATTTCAGGGGCGACTCCTGTAGGAAACAATATGGTTTTCAACCTTGAATCTACCTTAATTGAGAATATATCAGCATTTCCTTATACAGCCATCTGTGACTGTATTTTCGCCTTCCTGGACCACATATGACACATAAGACACCACTGGTATATCAGATGTAATCCTAAAACCTATGCAATCAGATTTAGTGTGTGGCAAGCAATTTTTGGGCCAAATTTCAGACTTATAGACCAACATTTGGTACTGGTTTGGGCTGATTTACATCTATTTTGGGCTATTTTTACAACAATATTTGGGTGAAATATTTTCTGTTCAGAGATGTAATGCTCCAAATGCGCCTAAAATATCCATATTAATTTTTAGAATATGCATAAAATTAAATTTGGGCTTCATATTGGCAATATTATGATATTTTTGACATTACACATCTGAGGGGGTCATGGGGCCCCCCCACACCCCGAAAATTGAAATTCTAAAAGTGACCCTCGAGTGTGCCAGCCCAATACAAATTCATTCTTTGATATAAACTGAGTTTCCTGTGAAAATTTCAGCCAGATTGACCAACTTTAAGGGGTGTTTTGGGCTGATCTGGCATTTTATGACTCCCTCGCCAACTGCACTCCCTGAACCTGCACTTTGGGCTGGATATGAATTTCTCAAAGAACAAACTATTAAAATTCATTTCAGGGGCGACTCCTGTAGGAAACAATATGGTTTTCAACCTTGAATCTACCTTAATTGAGAATATATCAGCATTTCCTTATACAGCCATCTGTGACTGTATTTTCGCCTTCCTGGACCACATATGACACATAAGACACCACTGGTATATCAGATGTAATCCTAAAACCTATGCAATCAGATTTAGTGTGTGGCAAGCAATTTTTGGGCCAAATTTCAGACTTATAGACCAACATTTGGTACTGGTTTGGGCTGATTTACATCTATTTTGGGCTATTTTTACAACAATATTTGGGTGAAATATTTTCTGTTCAGAGATGTAATGCTCCAAATGCGCCTAAAATATCCATATTAATTTTTAGAATATGCATAAAATTAAATTTGGGCTTCATATTGGCAATATTATGATATTTTTGACATTACACATCTGAGGGGGTCATGGGGCCCCCCCACACCCCGAAAATTGAAATTCTAAAAGTGACCCTCGAGTGTGCCAGCCCAATACAAATTCATTCTTTGATATAAACTGAGTTTCCTGTGAAAATTTCAGCCAGATTGACCAACTTTAAGGGGTGTTTTGGGCTGATCTGGCATTTTATGACTCCCTCGCCAACTGCACTCCCTGAACCTGCACTTTGGGCTGGATATGAATTTCTCAAAGAACAAACTATTAAAATTCATTTCAGGGGCGACTCCTGTAGGAAACAATATGGTTTTCAACCTTGAATCTACCTTAATTGAGAATATATCAGCATTTCCTTATACAGCCATCTGTGACTGTATTTTCGCCTTCCTGGACCACATATGACACATAAGACACCACTGGTATATCAGATGTAATCCTAAAACCTATGCAATCAGATTTAGTGTGTGGCAAGCAATTTTTGGGCCAAATTTCAGACTTATAGACCAACATTTGGTACTGGTTTGGGCTGATTTACATCTATTTTGGGCTATTTTTACAACAATATTTGGGTGAAATATTTTCTGTTCAGAGATGTAATGCTCCAAATGCGCCTAAAATATCCATATTAATTTTTAGAATATGCATAAAATTAAATTTGGGCTTCATATTGGCAATATTATGATATTTTTGACATTACACATCTGAGGGGGTCATGGGGCCCCCCCACACCCCGAAAATTGAAATTCTAAAAGTGACCCTCGAGTGTGCCAGCCCAATACAAATTCATTCTTTGATATAAACTGAGTTTCCTGTGAAAATTTCAGCCAGATTGACCAACTTTAAGGGGTGTTTTGGGCTGATCTGGCATTTTATGACTCCCTCGCCAACTGCACTCCCTGAACCTGCACTTTGGGCTGGATATGAATTTCTCAAAGAACAAACTATTAAAATTCATTTCAGGGGCGACTCCTGTAGGAAACAATATGGTTTTCAACCTTGAATCTACCTTAATTGAGAATATATCAGCATTTCCTTATACAGCCATCTGTGACTGTATTTTCGCCTTCCTGGACCACATATGACACATAAGACACCACTGGTATATCAGATGTAATCCTAAAACCTATGCAATCAGATTTAGTGTGTGGCAAGCAATTTTTGGGCCAAATTTCAGACTTATAGACCAACATTTGGTACTGGTTTGGGCTGATTTACATCTATTTTGGGCTATTTTTACAACAATATTTGGGTGAAATATTTTCTGTTCAGAGATGTAATGCTCCAAATGCGCCTAAAATATCCATATTAATTTTTAGAATATGCATAAAATTAAATTTGGGCTTCATATTGGCAATATTATGATATTTTTGACATTACACATCTGAGGGGGTCATGGGGCCCCCCCACACCCCGAAAATTGAAATTCTAAAAGTGACCCTCGAGTGTGCCAGCCCAATACAAATTCATTCTTTGATATAAACTGAGTTTCCTGTGAAAATTTCAGCCAGATTGACCAACTTTAAGGGGTGTTTTGGGCTGATCTGGCATTTTATGACTCCCTCGCCAACTGCACTCCCTGAACCTGCACTTTGGGCTGGATATGAATTTCTCAAAGAACAAACTATTAAAATTCATTTCAGGGGCGACTCCTGTAGGAAACAATATGGTTTTCAACCTTGAATCTACCTTAATTGAGAATATATCAGCATTTCCTTATACAGCCATCTGTGACTGTATTTTCGCCTTCCTGGACCACATATGACACATAAGACACCACTGGTATATCAGATGTAATCCTAAAACCTATGCAATCAGATTTAGTGTGTGGCAAGCAATTTTTGGGCCAAATTTCAGACTTATAGACCAACATTTGGTACTGGTTTGGGCTGATTTACATCTATTTTGGGCTATTTTTACAACAATATTTGGGTGAAATATTTTCTGTTCAGAGATGTAATGCTCCAAATGCGCCTAAAATATCCATATTAATTTTTAGAATATGCATAAAATTAAATTTGGGCTTCATATTGGCAATATTATGATATTTTTGACATTACACATCTGAGGGGGTCATGGGGCCCCCCCACACCCCGAAAATTGAAATTCTAAAAGTGACCCTCGAGTGTGCCAGCCCAATACAAATTCATTCTTTGATATAAACTGAGTTTCCTGTGAAAATTTCAGCCAGATTGACCAACTTTAAGGGGTGTTTTGGGCTGATCTGGCATTTTATGACTCCCTCGCCAACTGCACTCCCTGAACCTGCACTTTGGGCTGGATATGAATTTCTCAAAGAACAAACTATTAAAATTCATTTCAGGGGCGACTCCTGTAGGAAACAATATGGTTTTCAACCTTGAATCTACCTTAATTGAGAATATATCAGCATTTCCTTATACAGCCATCTGTGACTGTATTTTCGCCTTCCTGGACCACATATGACACATAAGACACCACTGGTATATCAGATGTAATCCTAAAACCTATGCAATCAGATTTAGTGTGTGGCAAGCAATTTTTGGGCCAAATTTCAGACTTATAGACCAACATTTGGTACTGGTTTGGGCTGATTTACATCTATTTTGGGCTATTTTTACAACAATATTTGGGTGAAATATTTTCTGTTCAGAGATGTAATGCTCCAAATGCGCCTAAAATATCCATATTAATTTTTATAATATGCATAAAATTAAATTTGGGCTTCATATTGGCAATATTATGATATTTTTGACATTACACATCTGAGGGGGTCATGGGGCCCCCCCACACCCCGAAAATTGAAATTCTAAAAGTGACCCTCGAGTGTGCCAGCCCAATACAAATTCATTCTTTGATATAAACTGAGTTTCCTGTGAAAATTTCAGCCAGATTGACCAACTTTAAGGGGTGTTTTGGGCTGATCTGGCATTTTATGACTCCCTCGCCAACTGCACTCCCTGAACCTGCACTTTGGGCTGGATATGAATTTCTCAAAGAACAAACTATTAAAATTCATTTCAGGGGCGACTCCTGTAGGAAACAATATGGTTTTCAACCTTGAATCTACCTTAATTGAGAATATATCAGCATTTCCTTATACAGCCATCTGTGACTGTATTTTCGCCTTCCTGGACCACATATGACACATAAGACACCACTGGTATATCAGATGTAATCCTAAAACCTATGCAATCAGATTTAGTGTGTGGCAAGCAATTTTTGGGCCAAATTTCAGACTTATAGACCAACATTTGGTACTGGTTTGGGCTGATTTACATCTATTTTGGGCTATTTTTACAACAATATTTGGGTGAAATATTTTCTGTTCAGAGATGTAATGCTCCAAATGCGCCTAAAATATCCATATTAATTTTTAGAATATGCATAAAATTAAATTTGGGCTTCATATTGGCAATATTATGATATTTTTGACATTACACATCTGAGGGGGTCATGGGGCCCCCCCACACCCCGAAAATTGAAATTCTAAAAGTGACCCTCGAGTGTGCCAGCCCAATACAAATTCATTCTTTGATATAAACTGAGTTTCCTGTGAAAATTTCAGCCAGATTGACCAACTTTAAGGGGTGTTTTGGGCTGATCTGGCATTTTATGACTCCCTCGCCAACTGCACTCCCTGAACCTGCACTTTGGGCTGGATATGAATTTCTCAAAGAACAAACTATTAAAATTCATTTCAGGGGCGACTCCTGTAGGAAACAATATGGTTTTCAACCTTGAATCTACCTTAATTGAGAATATATCAGCATTTCCTTATACAGCCATCTGTGACTGTATTTTCGCCTTCCTGGACCACATATGACACATAAGACACCATTGGTATATCAGATGTAATCCTAAAACCTATGCAATCAGATTTAGTGTGTGGCAAGCAATTTTTGGGCCAAATTTCAGACTTATAGACCAACATTTGGTACTGGTTTGGGCTGATTTACATCTATTTTGGGCTATTTTTACAACAATATTTGGGTGAAATATTTTCTGTTCAGAGATGTAATGCTCCAAATGCGCCTAAAATATCCATATTAATTTTTAGAATATGCATAAAATTAAATTTGGGCTTCATATTGGCAATATTATGATATTTTTGACATTACACATCTGAGGGGGTCATGGGGCCCCCCCACACCCCGAAAATTGAAATTCTAAAAGTGACCCTCGAGTGTGCCAGCCCAATACAAATTCATTCTTTGATATAAACTGAGTTTCCTGTGAAAATTTCAGCCAGATTGACCAACTTTAAGGGGTGTTTTGGGCTGATCTGGCATTTTATGACTCCCTCGCCAACTGCACTCCCTGAACCTGCACTTTGGGCTGGATATGAATTTCTCAAAGAACAAACTATTAAAATTCATTTCAGGGGCGACTCCTGTAGGAAACAATATGGTTTTCAACCTTGAATCTACCTTAATTGAGAATATATCAGCATTTCCTTATACAGCCATCTGTGACTGTATTTTCGCCTTCCTGGACCACATATGACACATAAGACACCACTGGTATATCAGATGTAATCCTAAAACCTATGCAATCAGATTTAGTGTGTGGCAAGCAATTTTTGGGCCAAATTTCAGACTTATAGACCAACATTTGGTACTGGTTTGGGCTGATTTACATCTATTTTGGGCTATTTTTACAACAATATTTGGGTGAAATATTTTCTGTTCAGAGATGTAATGCTCCAAATGCGCCTAAAATATCCATATTAATTTTTAGAATATGCATAAAATTAAATTTGGGCTTCATATTGGCAATATTATGATATTTTTGACATTACACATCTGAGGGGGTCATGGGGCCCCCCCACACCCCGAAAATTGAAATTCTAAAAGTGACCCTCGAGTGTGCCAGCCCAATACAAATTCATTCTTTGATATAAACTGAGTTTCCTGTGAAAATTTCAGCCAGATTGACCAACTTTAAGGGGTGTTTTGGGCTGATCTGGCATTTTATGACTCCCTCGCCAACTGCACTCCCTGAACCTGCACTTTGGGCTGGATATGAATTTCTCAAAGAACAAACTATTAAAATTCATTTCAGGGGCGACTCCTGTAGGAAACAATATGGTTTTCAACCTTGAATCTACCTTAATTGAGAATATATCAGCATTTCCTTATACAGCCATCTGTGACTGTATTTTCGCCTTCCTGGACCACATATGACACATAAGACACCACTGGTATATCAGATGTAATCCTAAAACCTATGCAATCAGATTTAGTGTGTGGCAAGCAATTTTTGGGCCAAATTTCAGACTTATAGACCAACATTTGGTACTGGTTTGGGCTGATTTACATCTATTTTGGGCTATTTTTACAACAATATTTGGGTGAAATATTTTCTGTTCAGAGATGTAATGCTCCAAATGCGCCTAAAATATCCATATTAATTTTTAGAATATGCATAAAATTAAATTTGGGCTTCATATTGGCAATATTATGATATTTTTGACATTACACATCTGAGGGGGTCATGGGGCCCCCCCACACCCCGAAAATTGAAATTCTAAAAGTGACCCTCGAGTGTGCCAGCCCAATACAAATTCATTCTTTGATATAAACTGAGTTTCCTGTGAAAATTTCAGCCAGATTGACCAACTTTAAGGGGTGTTTTGGGCTGATCTGGCATTTTATGACTCCCTCGCCAACTGCACTCCCTGAACCTGCACTTTGGGCTGGATATGAATTTCTCAAAGAACAAACTATTAAAATTCATTTCAGGGGCGACTCCTGTAGGAAACAATATGGTTTTCAACCTTGAATCTACCTTAATTGAGAATATATCAGCATTTCCTTATACAGCCATCTGTGACTGTATTTTCGCCTTCCTGGACCACATATGACACATAAGACACCACTGGTATATCAGATGTAATCCTAAAACCTATGCAATCAGATTTAGTGTGTGGCAAGCAATTTTTGGGCCAAATTTCAGACTTATAGACCAACATTTGGTACTGGTTTGGGCTGATTTACATCTATTTTGGGCTATTTTTACAACAATATTTGGGTGAAATATTTTCTGTTCAGAGATGTAATGCTCCAAATGCGCCTAAAATATCCATATTAATTTTTAGAATATGCATAAAATTAAATTTGGGCTTCATATTGGCAATATTATGATATTTTTGACATTACACATCTGAGGGGGTCATGGGGCCCCCCCACACCCCGAAAATTGAAATTCTAAAAGTGACCCTCGAGTGTGCCAGCCCAATACAAATTCATTCTTTGATATAAACTGAGTTTCCTGTGAAAATTTCAGCCAGATTGACCAACTTTAAGGGGTGTTTTGGGCTGATCTGGCATTTTATGACTCCCTCGCCAACTGCACTCCCTGAACCTGCACTTTGGGCTGGATATGAATTTCTCAAAGAACAAACTATTAAAATTCATTTCAGGGGCGACTCCTGTAGGAAACAATATGGTTTTCAACCTTGAATCTACCTTAATTGAGAATATATCAGCATTTCCTTATACAGCCATCTGTGACTGTATTTTCGCCTTCCTGGACCACATATGACACATAAGACACCACTGGTATATCAGATGTAATCCTAAAACCTATGCAATCAGATTTAGTGTGTGGCAAGCAATTTTTGGGCCAAATTTCAGACTTATAGACCAACATTTGGTACTGGTTTGGGCTGATTTACATCTATTTTGGGCTATTTTTACAACAATATTTGGGTGAAATATTTTCTGTTCAGAGATGTAATGCTCCAAATGCGCCTAAAATATCCATATTAATTTTTAGAATATGCATAAAATTAAATTTGGGCTTCATATTGGCAATATTATGATATTTTTGACATTACACATCTGAGGGGGTCATGGGGCCCCCCCACACCCCGAAAATTGAAATTCTAAAAGTGACCCTCGAGTGTGCCAGCCCAATACAAATTCATTCTTTGATATAAACTGAGTTTCCTGTGAAAATTTCAGCCAGATTGACCAACTTTAAGGGGTGTTTTGGGCTGATCTGGCATTTTATGACTCCCTCGCCAACTGCACTCCCTGAACCTGCACTTTGGGCTGGATATGAATTTCTCAAAGAACAAACTATTAAAATTCATTTCAGGGGCGACTCCTGTAGGAAACAATATGGTTTTCAACCTTGAATCTACCTTAATTGAGAATATATCAGCATTTCCTTATACAGCCATCTGTGACTGTATTTTCGCCTTCCTGGACCACATATGACACATAAGACACCACTGGTATATCAGATGTAATCCTAAAACCTATGCAATCAGATTTAGTGTGTGGCAAGCAATTTTTGGGCCAAATTTCAGACTTATAGACCAACATTTGGTACTGGTTTGGGCTGATTTACATCTATTTTGGGCTATTTTTACAACAATATTTGGGTGAAATATTTTCTGTTCAGAGATGTAATGCTCCAAATGCGCCTAAAATATCCATATTAATTTTTAGAATATGCATAAAATTAAATTTGGGCTTCATATTGGCAATATTATGATATTTTTGACATTACACATCTGAGGGGGTCATGGGGCCCCCCCACACCCCGAAAATTGAAATTCTAAAAGTGACCCTCGAGTGTGCCAGCCCAATACAAATTCATTCTTTGATATAAACTGAGTTTCCTGTGAAAATTTCAGCCAGATTGACCAACTTTAAGGGGTGTTTTGGGCTGATCTGGCATTTTATGACTCCCTCGCCAACTGCACTCCCTGAACCTGCACTTTGGGCTGGATATGAATTTCTCAAAGAACAAACTATTAAAATTCATTTCAGGGGCGACTCCTGTAGGAAACAATATGGTTTTCAACCTTGAATCTACCTTAATTGAGAATATATCAGCATTTCCTTATACAGCCATCTGTGACTGTATTTTCGCCTTCCTGGACCACATATGACACATAAGACACCACTGGTATATCAGATGTAATCCTAAAACCTATGCAATCAGATTTAGTGTGTGGCAAGCAATTTTTGGGCCAAATTTCAGACTTATAGACCAACATTTGGTACTGGTTTGGGCTGATTTACATCTATTTTGGGCTATTTTTACAACAATATTTGGGTGAAATATTTTCTGTTCAGAGATGTAATGCTCCAAATGCGCCTAAAATATCCATATTAATTTTTAGAATATGCATAAAATTAAATTTGGGCTTCATATTGGCAATATTATGATATTTTTGACATTACACATCTGAGGGGGTCATGGGGCCCCCCCACACCCCGAAAATTGAAATTCTAAAAGTGACCCTCGAGTGTGCCAGCCCAATACAAATTCATTCTTTGATATAAACTGAGTTTCCTGTGAAAATTTCAGCCAGATTGACCAACTTTAAGGGGTGTTTTGGGCTGATCTGGCATTTTATGACTCCCTCGCCAACTGCACTCCCTGAACCTGCACTTTGGGCTGGATATGAATTTCTCAAAGAACAAACTATTAAAATTCATTTCAGGGGCGACTCCTGTAGGAAACAATATGGTTTTCAACCTTGAATCTACCTTAATTGAGAATATATCAGCATTTCCTTATACAGCCATCTGTGACTGTATTTTCGCCTTCCTGGACCACATATGACACATAAGACACCACTGGTATATCAGATGTAATCCTAAAACCTATGCAATCAGATTTAGTGTGTGGCAAGCAATTTTTGGGCCAAATTTCAGACTTATAGACCAACATTTGGTACTGGTTTGGGCTGATTTACATCTATTTTGGGCTATTTTTACAACAATATTTGGGTGAAATATTTTCTGTTCAGAGATGTAATGCTCCAAATGCGCCTAAAATATCCATATTAATTTTTAGAATATGCATAAAATTAAATTTGGGCTTCATATTGGCAATATTATGATATTTTTGACATTACACATCTGAGGGGGTCATGGGGCCCCCCCACACCCCGAAAATTGAAATTCTAAAAGTGACCCTCGAGTGTGCCAGCCCAATACAAATTCATTCTTTGATATAAACTGAGTTTCCTGTGAAAATTTCAGCCAGATTGACCAACTTTAAGGGGTGTTTTGGGCTGATCTGGCATTTTATGACTCCCTCGCCAACTGCACTCCCTGAACCTGCACTTTGGGCTGGATATGAATTTCTCAAAGAACAAACTATTAAAATTCATTTCAGGGGCGACTCCTGTAGGAAACAATATGGTTTTCAACCTTGAATCTACCTTAATTGAGAATATATCAGCATTTCCTTATACAGCCATCTGTGACTGTATTTTCGCCTTCCTGGACCACATATGACACATAAGACACCACTGGTATATCAGATGTAATCCTAAAACCTATGCAATCAGATTTAGTGTGTGGCAAGCAATTTTTGGGCCAAATTTCAGACTTATAGACCAACATTTGGTACTGGTTTGGGCTGATTTACATCTATTTTGGGCTATTTTTACAACAATATTTGGGTGAAATATTTTCTGTTCAGAGATGTAATGCTCCAAATGCGCCTAAAATATCCATATTAATTTTTAGAATATGCATAAAATTAAATTTGGGCTTCATATTGGCAATATTATGATATTTTTGACATTACACATCTGAGGGGGTCATGGGGCCCCCCCACACCCCGAAAATTGAAATTCTAAAAGTGACCCTCGAGTGTGCCAGCCCAATACAAATTCATTCTTTGATATAAACTGAGTTTCCTGTGAAAATTTCAGCCAGATTGACCAACTTTAAGGGGTGTTTTGGGCTGATCTGGCATTTTATGACTCCCTCGCCAACTGCACTCCCTGAACCTGCACTTTGGGCTGGATATGAATTTCTCAAAGAACAAACTATTAAAATTCATTTCAGGGGCGACTCCTGTAGGAAACAATATGGTTTTCAACCTTGAATCTACCTTAATTGAGAATATATCAGCATTTCCTTATACAGCCATCTGTGACTGTATTTTCGCCTTCCTGGACCACATATGACACATAAGACACCACTGGTATATCAGATGTAATCCTAAAACCTATGCAATCAGATTTAGTGTGTGGCAAGCAATTTTTGGGCCAAATTTCAGACTTATAGACCAACATTTGGTACTGGTTTGGGCTGATTTACATCTATTTTGGGCTATTTTTACAACAATATTTGGGTGAAATATTTTCTGTTCAGAGATGTAATGCTCCAAATGCGCCTAAAATATCCATATTAATTTTTAGAATATGCATAAAATTAAATTTGGGCTTCATATTGGCAATATTATGATATTTTTGACATTACACATCTGAGGGGGTCATGGGGCCCCCCCACACCCCGAAAATTGAAATTCTAAAAGTGACCCTCGAGTGTGCCAGCCCAATACAAATTCATTCTTTGATATAAACTGAGTTTCCTGTGAAAATTTCAGCCAGATTGACCAACTTTAAGGGGTGTTTTGGGCTGATCTGGCATTTTATGACTCCCTCGCCAACTGCACTCCCTGAACCTGCACTTTGGGCTGGATATGAATTTCTCAAAGAACAAACTATTAAAATTCATTTCAGGGGCGACTCCTGTAGGAAACAATATGGTTTTCAACCTTGAATCTACCTTAATTGAGAATATATCAGCATTTCCTTATACAGCCATCTGTGACTGTATTTTCGCCTTCCTGGACCACATATGACACATAAGACACCACTGGTATATCAGATGTAATCCTAAAACCTATGCAATCAGATTTAGTGTGTGGCAAGCAATTTTTGGGCCAAATTTCAGACTTATAGACCAACATTTGGTACTGGTTTGGGCTGATTTACATCTATTTTGGGCTATTTTTACAACAATATTTGGGTGAAATATTTTCTGTTCAGAGATGTAATGCTCCAAATGCGCCTAAAATATCCATATTAATTTTTAGAATATGCATAAAATTAAATTTGGGCTTCATATTGGCAATATTATGATATTTTTGACATTACACATCTGAGGGGGTCATGGGGCCCCCCCACACCCCGAAAATTGAAATTCTAAAAGTGACCCTCGAGTGTGCCAGCCCAATACAAATTCATTCTTTGATATAAACTGAGTTTCCTGTGAAAATTTCAGCCAGATTGACCAACTTTAAGGGGTGTTTTGGGCTGATCTGGCATTTTATGACTCCCTCGCCAACTGCACTCCCTGAACCTGCACTTTGGGCTGGATATGAATTTCTCAAAGAACAAACTATTAAAATTCATTTCAGGGGCGACTCCTGTAGGAAACAATATGGTTTTCAACCTTGAATCTACCTTAATTGAGAATATATCAGCATTTCCTTATACAGCCATCTGTGACTGTATTTTCGCCTTCCTGGACCACATATGACACATAAGACACCACTGGTATATCAGATGTAATCCTAAAACCTATGCAATCAGATTTAGTGTGTGGCAAGCAATTTTTGGGCCAAATTTCAGACTTATAGACCAACATTTGGTACTGGTTTGGGCTGATTTACATCTATTTTGGGCTATTTTTACAACAATATTTGGGTGAAATATTTTCTGTTCAGAGATGTAATGCTCCAAATGCGCCTAAAATATCCATATTAATTTTTAGAATATGCATAAAATTAAATTTGGGCTTCATATTGGCAATATTATGATATTTTTGACATTACACATCTGAGGGGGTCATGGGGCCCCCCCACACCCCGAAAATTGAAATTCTAAAAGTGACCCTCGAGTGTGCCAGCCCAATACAAATTCATTCTTTGATATAAACTGAGTTTCCTGTGAAAATTTCAGCCAGATTGACCAACTTTAAGGGGTGTTTTGGGCTGATCTGGCATTTTATGACTCCCTCGCCAACTGCACTCCCTGAACCTGCACTTTGGGCTGGATATGAATTTCTCAAAGAACAAACTATTAAAATTCATTTCAGGGGCGACTCCTGTAGGAAACAATATGGTTTTCAACCTTGAATCTACCTTAATTGAGAATATATCAGCATTTCCTTATACAGCCATCTGTGACTGTATTTTCGCCTTCCTGGACCACATATGACACATAAGACACCACTGGTATATCAGATGTAATCCTAAAACCTATGCAATCAGATTTAGTGTGTGGCAAGCAATTTTTGGGCCAAATTTCAGACTTATAGACCAACATTTGGTACTGGTTTGGGCTGATTTACATCTATTTTGGGCTATTTTTACAACAATATTTGGGTGAAATATTTTCTGTTCAGAGATGTAATGCTCCAAATGCGCCTAAAATATCCATATTAATTTTTAGAATATGCATAAAATTAAATTTGGGCTTCATATTGGCAATATTATGATGTTTTTGACATTACACATCTGAGGGGGTCATGGGGCCCCCCCACACCCCGAAAATTGAAATTCTAAAAGTGACCCTCGAGTGTGCCAGCCCAATACAAATTCATTCTTTGATATAAACTGAGTTTCCTGTGAAAATTTCAGCCAGATTGACCAACTTTAAGGGGTGTTTTGGGCTGATCTGGCATTTTATGACTCCCTCGCCAACTGCACTCCCTGAACCTGCACTTTGGGCTGGATATGAATTTCTCAAAGAACAAACTATTAAAATTCATTTCAGGGGCGACTCCTGTAGGAAACAATATGGTTTTCAACCTTGAATCTACCTTAATTGAGAATATATCAGCATTTCCTTATACAGCCATCTGTGACTGTATTTTCGCCTTCCTGGACCACATATGACACATAAGACACCACTGGTATATCAGATGTAATCCTAAAACCTATGCAATCAGATTTAGTGTGTGGCAAGCAATTTTTGGGCCAAATTTCAGACTTATAGACCAACATTTGGTACTGGTTTGGGCTGATTTACATCTATTTTGGGCTATTTTTACAACAATATTTGGGTGAAATATTTTCTGTTCAGAGATGTAATGCTCCAAATGCGCCTAAAATATCCATATTAATTTTTAGAATATGCATAAAATTAAATTTGGGCTTCATATTGGCAATATTATGATATTTTTGACATTACACATCTGAGGGGGTCATGGGGCCCCCCCACACCCCGAAAATTGAAATTCTAAAAGTGACCCTCGAGTGTGCCAGCCCAATACAAATTCATTCTTTGATATAAACTGAGTTTCCTGTGAAAATTTCAGCCAGATTGACCAACTTTAAGGGGTGTTTTGGGCTGATCTGGCATTTTATGACTCCCTCGCCAACTGCACTCCCTGAACCTGCACTTTGGGCTGGATATGAATTTCTCAAAGAACAAACTATTAAAATTCATTTCAGGGGCGACTCCTGTAGGAAACAATATGGTTTTCAACCTTGAATCTACCTTAATTGAGAATATATCAGCATTTCCTTATACAGCCATCTGTGACTGTATTTTCGCCTTCCTGGACCACATATGACACATAAGACACCACTGGTATATCAGATGTAATCCTAAAACCTATGCAATCAGATTTAGTGTGTGGCAAGCAATTTTTGGGCCAAATTTCAGACTTATAGACCAACATTTGGTACTGGTTTGGGCTGATTTACATCTATTTTGGGCTATTTTTACAACAATATTTGGGTGAAATATTTTCTGTTCAGAGATGTAATGCTCCAAATGCGCCTAAAATATCCATATTAATTTTTAGAATATGCATAAAATTAAATTTGGGCTTCATATTGGCAATATTATGATATTTTTGACATTACACATCTGAGGGGGTCATGGGGCCCCCCCCACACCCCGAAAATTGAAATTCTAAAAGTGACCCTCGAGTGTGCCAGCCCAATACAAATTCATTCTTTGATATAAACTGAGTTTCCTGTGAAAATTTCAGCCAGATTGACCAACTTTAAGGGGTGTTTTGGGCTGATCTGGCATTTTATGACTCCCTCGCCAACTGCACTCCCTGAACCTGCACTTTGGGCTGGATATGAATTTCTCAAAGAACAAACTATTAAAATTCATTTCAGGGGCGACTCCTGTAGGAAACAATATGGTTTTCAACCTTGAATCTACCTTAATTGAGAATATATCAGCATTTCCTTATACAGCCATCTGTGACTGTATTTTCGCCTTCCTGGACCACATATGACACATAAGACACCACTGGTATATCAGATGTAATCCTAAAACCTATGCAATCAGATTTAGTGTGTGGCAAGCAATTTTTGGGCCAAATTTCAGACTTATAGACCAACATTTGGTACTGGTTTGGGCTGATTTACATCTATTTTGGGCTATTTTTACAACAATATTTGGGTGAAATATTTTCTGTTCAGAGATGTAATGCTCCAAATGCGCCTAAAATATCCATATTAATTTTTAGAATATGCATAAAATTAAATTTGGGCTTCATATTGGCAATATTATGATATTTTTGACATTACACATCTGAGGGGGTCATGGGGCCCCCCCCACACCCCGAAAATTGAAATTCTAAAAGTGACCCTCGAGTGTGCCAGCCCAATACAAATTCATTCTTTGATATAAACTGAGTTTCCTGTGAAAATTTCAGCCAGATTGACCAACTTTAAGGGGTGTTTTGGGCTGATCTGGCATTTTATGACTCCCTCGCCAACTGCACTCCCTGAACCTGCACTTTGGGCTGGATATGAATTTCTCAAAGAACAAACTATTAAAATTCATTTCAGGGGCGACTCCTGTAGGAAACAATATGGTTTTCAACCTTGAATCTACCTTAATTGAGAATATATCAGCATTTCCTTATACAGCCATCTGTGACTGTATTTTCGCCTTCCTGGACCACATATGACACATAAGACACCACTGGTATATCAGATGTAATCCTAAAACCTATGCAATCAGATTTAGTGTGTGGCAAGCAATTTTTGGGCCAAATTTCAGACTTATAGACCAACATTTGGTACTGGTTTGGGCTGATTTACATCTATTTTGGGCTATTTTTACAACAATATTTGGGTGAAATATTTTCTGTTCAGAGATGTAATGCTCCAAATGCGCCTAAAATATCCATATTAATTTTTAGAATATGCATAAAATTAAATTTGGGCTTCATATTGGCAATATTATGATATTTTTGACATTACACATCTGAGGGGGTCATGGGGCCCCCCCCACACCCCGAAAATTGAAATTCTAAAAGTGACCCTCGAGTGTGCCAGCCCAATACAAATTCATTCTTTGATATAAACTGAGTTTCCTGTGAAAATTTCAGCCAGATTGACCAACTTTAAGGGGTGTTTTGGGCTGATCTGGCATTTTATGACTCCCTCGCCAACTGCACTCCCTGAACCTGCACTTTGGGCTGGATATGAATTTCTCAAAGAACAAACTATTAAAATTCATTTCAGGGGCGACTCCTGTAGGAAACAATATGGTTTTCAACCTTGAATCTACCTTAATTGAGAATATATCAGCATTTCCTTATACAGCCATCTGTGACTGTATTTTCGCCTTCCTGGACCACATATGACACATAAGACACCACTGGTATATCAGATGTAATCCTAAAACCTATGCAATCAGATTTAGTGTGTGGCAAGCAATTTTTGGGCCAAATTTCAGACTTATAGACCAACATTTGGTACTGGTTTGGGCTGATTTACATCTATTTTGGGCTATTTTTACAACAATATTTGGGTGAAATATTTTCTGTTCAGAGATGTAATGCTCCAAATGCGCCTAAAATATCCATATTAATTTTTAGAATATGCATAAAATTAAATTTGGGCTTCATATTGGCAATATTATGATATTTTTGACATTACACATCTGAGGGGGTCATGGGGCCCCCCCACACCCCGAAAATTGAAATTCTAAAAGTGACCCTCGAGTGTGCCAGCCCAATACAAATTCATTCTTTGATATAAACTGAGTTTCCTGTGAAAATTTCAGCCAGATTGACCAACTTTAAGGGGTGTTTTGGGCTGATCTGGCATTTTATGACTCCCTCGCCAACTGCACTCCCTGAACCTGCACTTTGGGCTGGATATGAATTTCTCAAAGAACAAACTATTAAAATTCATTTCAGGGGCGACTCCTGTAGGAAACAATATGGTTTTCAACCTTGAATCTACCTTAATTGAGAATATATCAGCATTTCCTTATACAGCCATCTGTGACTGTATTTTCGCCTTCCTGGACCACATATGACACATAAGACACCACTGGTATATCAGATGTAATCCTAAAACCTATGCAATCAGATTTAGTGTGTGGCAAGCAATTTTTGGGCCAAATTTCAGACTTATAGACCAACATTTGGTACTGGTTTGGGCTGATTTACATCTATTTTGGGCTATTTTTACAACAATATTTGGGTGAAATATTTTCTGTTCAGAGATGTAATGCTCCAAATGCGCCTAAAATATCCATATTAATTTTTAGAATATGCATAAAATTAAATTTGGGCTTCATATTGGCAATATTATGATATTTTTGACATTACACATCTGAGGGGGTCATGGGGCCCCCCCACACCCCGAAAATTGAAATTCTAAAAGTGACCCTCGAGTGTGCCAGCCCAATACAAATTCATTCTTTGATATAAACTGAGTTTCCTGTGAAAATTTCAGCCAGATTGACCAACTTTAAGGGGTGTTTTGGGCTGATCTGGCATTTTATGACTCCCTCGCCAACTGCACTCCCTGAACCTGCACTTTGGGCTGGATATGAATTTCTCAAAGAACAAACTATTAAAATTCATTTCAGGGGCGACTCCTGTAGGAAACAATATGGTTTTCAACCTTGAATCTACCTTAATTGAGAATATATCAGCATTTCCTTATACAGCCATCTGTGACTGTATTTTCGCCTTCCTGGACCACATATGACACATAAGACACCACTGGTATATCAGATGTAATCCTAAAACCTATGCAATCAGATTTAGTGTGTGGCAAGCAATTTTTGGGCCAAATTTCAGACTTATAGACCAACATTTGGTACTGGTTTGGGCTGATTTACATCTATTTTGGGCTATTTTTACAACAATATTTGGGTGAAATATTTTCTGTTCAGAGATGTAATGCTCCAAATGCGCCTAAAATATCCATATTAATTTTTAGAATATGCATAAAATTAAATTTGGGCTTCATATTGGCAATATTATGATATTTTTGACATTACACATCTGAGGGGGTCATGGGGCCCCCCCACACCCCGAAAATTGAAATTCTAAAAGTGACCCTCGAGTGTGCCAGCCCAATACAAATTCATTCTTTGATATAAACTGAGTTTCCTGTGAAAATTTCAGCCAGATTGACCAACTTTAAGGGGTGTTTTGGGCTGATCTGGCATTTTATGACTCCCTCGCCAACTGCACTCCCTGAACCTGCACTTTGGGCTGGATATGAATTTCTCAAAGAACAAACTATTAAAATTCATTTCAGGGGCGACTCCTGTAGGAAACAATATGGTTTTCAACCTTGAATCTACCTTAATTGAGAATATATCAGCATTTCCTTATACAGCCATCTGTGACTGTATTTTCGCCTTCCTGGACCACATATGACACATAAGACACCACTGGTATATCAGATGTAATCCTAAAACCTATGCAATCAGATTTAGTGTGTGGCAAGCAATTTTTGGGCCAAATTTCAGACTTATAGACCAACATTTGGTACTGGTTTGGGCTGATTTACATCTATTTTGGGCTATTTTTACAACAATATTTGGGTGAAATATTTTCTGTTCAGAGATGTAATGCTCCAAATGCGCCTAAAATATCCATATTAATTTTTAGAATATGCATAAAATTAAATTTGGGCTTCATATTGGCAATATTATGATATTTTTGACATTACACATCTGAGGGGGTCATGGGGCCCCCCCACACCCCGAAAATTGAAATTCTAAAAGTGACCCTCGAGTGTGCCAGCCCAATACAAATTCATTCTTTGATATAAACTGAGTTTCCTGTGAAAATTTCAGCCAGTTTGACCAACTTTAAGGGGTGTTTTGGGCTGATCTGGCATTTTATGACTCCCTCGCCAACTGCACTCCCTGAACCTGCACTTTGGGCTGGATATGAATTTCTCAAAGAACAAACTATTAAAATTCATTTCAGGGGCGACTCCTGTAGGAAACAATATGGTTTTCAACCTTGAATCTACCTTAATTGAGAATATATCAGCATTTCCTTATACAGCCATCTGTGACTGTATTTTCGCCTTCCTGGACCACATATGACACATAAGACACCACTGGTATATCAGATGTAATCCTAAAACCTATGCAATCAGATTTAGTGTGTGGCAAGCAATTTTTGGGCCAAATTTCAGACTTATAGACCAACATTTGGTACTGGTTTGGGCTGATTTACATCTATTTTGGGCTATTTTTACAACAATATTTGGGTGAAATATTTTCTGTTCAGAGATGTAATGCTCCAAATGCGCCTAAAATATCCATATTAATTTTTAGAATATGCATAAAATTAAATTTGGGCTTCATATTGGCAATATTATGATATTTTTGACATTACACATCTGAGGGGGTCATGGGGCCCCCCCACACCCCGAAAATTGAAATTCTAAAAGTGACCCTCGAGTGTGCCAGCCCAATACAAATTCATTCTTTGATATAAACTGAGTTTCCTGTGAAAATTTCAGCCAGATTGACCAACTTTAAGGGGTGTTTTGGGCTGATCTGGCATTTTATGACTCCCTCGCCAACTGCACTCCCTGAACCTGCACTTTGGGCTGGATATGAATTTCTCAAAGAACAAACTATTAAAATTCATTTCAGGGGCGACTCCTGTAGGAAACAATATGGTTTTCAACCTTGAATCTACCTTAATTGAGAATATATCAGCATTTCCTTATACAGCCATCTGTGACTGTATTTTCGCCTTCCTGGACCACATATGACACATAAGACACCACTGGTATATCAGATGTAATCCTAAAACCTATGCAATCAGATTTAGTGTGTGGCAAGCAATTTTTGGGCCAAATTTCAGACTTATAGACCAACATTTGGTACTGGTTTGGGCTGATTTACATCTATTTTGGGCTATTTTTACAACAATATTTGGGTGAAATATTTTCTGTTCAGAGATGTAATGCTCCAAATGCGCCTAAAATATCCATATTAATTTTTAGAATATGCATAAAATTAAATTTGGGCTTCATATTGGCAATATTATGATATTTTTGACATTACACATCTGAGGGGGTCATGGGGCCCCCCCACACCCCGAAAATTGAAATTCTAAAAGTGACCCTCGAGTGTGCCAGCCCAATACAAATTCATTCTTTGATATAAACTGAGTTTCCTGTGAAAATTTCAGCCAGATTGACCAACTTTAAGGGGTGTTTTGGGCTGATCTGGCATTTTATGACTCCCTCGCCAACTGCACTCCCTAAACCTGCACTTTGGGCTGGATATGAATTTCTCAAAGAACAAACTATTAAAATTCATTTCAGGGGCGACTCCTGTAGGAAACAATATGGTTTTCAACCTTGAATCTACCTTAATTGAGAATATATCAGCATTTCCTTATACAGCCATCTGTGACTGTATTTTCGCCTTCCTGGACCACATATGACACATAAGACACCACTGGTATATCAGATGTAATCCTAAAACCTATGCAATCAGATTTAGTGTGTGGCAAGCAATTTTTGGGCCAAATTTCAGACTTATAGACCAACATTTGGTACTGGTTTGGGCTGATTTACATCTATTTTGGGCTATTTTTACAACAATATTTGGGTGAAATATTTTCTGTTCAGAGATGTAATGCTCCAAATGCGCCTAAAATATCCATATTAATTTTTAGAATATGCATAAAATTAAATTTGGGCTTCATATTGGCAATATTATGATATTTTTGACATTACACATCTGAGGGGGTCATGGGGCCCCCCCACACCCCGAAAATTGAAATTCTAAAAGTGACCCTCGAGTGTGCCAGCCCAATACAAATTCATTCTTTGATATAAACTGAGTTTCCTGTGAAAATTTCAGCCAGATTGACCAACTTTAAGGGGTGTTTTGGGCTGATCTGGCATTTTATGACTCCCTCGCCAACTGCACTCCCTGAACCTGCACTTTGGGCTGGATATGAATTTCTCAAAGAACAAACTATTAAAATTCATTTCAGGGGCGACTCCTGTAGGAAACAATATGGTTTTCAACCTTGAATCTACCTTAATTGAGAATATATCAGCATTTCCTTATACAGCCATCTGTGACTGTATTTTCGCCTTCCTGGACCACATATGACACATAAGACACCACTGGTATATCAGATGTAATCCTAAAACCTATGCAATCAGATTTAGTGTGTGGCAAGCAATTTTTGGGCCAAATTTCAGACTTATAGACCAACATTTGGTACTGGTTTGGGCTGATTTACATCTATTTTGGGCTATTTTTACAACAATATTTGGGTGAAATATTTTCTGTTCAGAGATGTAATGCTCCAAATGCGCCTAAAATATCCATATTAATTTTTAGAATATGCATAAAATTAAATTTGGGCTTCATATTGGCAATATTATGATATTTTTGACATTACACATCTGAGGGGGTCATGGGGCCCCCCCACACCCCGAAAATTGAAATTCTAAAAGTGACCCTCGAGTGTGCCAGCCCAATACAATTTCATTCTTTGATATAAACTGAGTTTCCTGTGAAAATTTCAGCCAGATTGACCAACTTTAAGGGGTGTTTTGGGCTGATCTGGCATTTTATGACTCCCTCGCCAACTGCACTCCCTGAACCTGCACTTTGGGCTGGATATGAATTTCTCAAAGAACAAACTATTAAAATTCATTTCAGGGGCGACTCCTGTAGGAAACAATATGGTTTTCAACCTTGAATCTACCTTAATTGAGAATATATCAGCATTTCCTTATACAGCCATCTGTGACTGTATTTTCGCCTTCCTGGACCACATATGACACATAAGACACCACTGGTATATCAGATGTAATCCTAAAACCTATGCAATCAGATTTAGTGTGTGGCAAGCAATTTTTGGGCCAAATTTCAGACTTATAGACCAACATTTGGTACTGGTTTGGGCTGATTTACATCTATTTTGGGCTATTTTTACAACAATATTTGGGTGAAATATTTTCTGTTCAGAGATGTAATGCTCCAAATGCGCCTAAAATATCCATATTAATTTTTAGAATATGCATAAAATTAAATTTGGGCTTCATATTGGCAATATTATGATATTTTTGACATTACACATCTGAGGGGGTCATGGGGCCCCCCCACACCCCGAAAATTGAAATTCTAAAAGTGACCCTCGAGTGTGCCAGCCCAATACAAATTCATTCTTTGATATAAACTGAGTTTCCTGTGAAAATTTCAGCCAGATTGACCAACTTTAAGGGGTGTTTTGGGCTGATCTGGCATTTTATGACTCCCTCGCCAACTGCACTCCCTGAACCTGCACTTTGGGCTGGATATGAATTTCTCAAAGAACAAACTATTAAAATTCATTTCAGGGGCGACTCCTGTAGGAAACAATATGGTTTTCAACCTTGAATCTACCTTAATTGAGAATATATCAGCATTTCCTTATACAGCCATCTGTGACTGTATTTTCGCCTTCCTGGACCACATATGACACATAAGACACCACTGGTATATCAGATGTAATCCTAAAACCTATGCAATCAGATTTAGTGTGTGGCAAGCAATTTTTGGGCCAAATTTCAGACTTATAGACCAACATTTGGTACTGGT
This sequence comes from Sabellastarte sp. h YS-2021, assembly GCA_964017235.1. NCBI lineage: Eukaryota > Metazoa > Annelida > Polychaeta > Sabellida > Sabellidae > Sabellastarte > Sabellastarte sp. h YS-2021. The sequence goes on from CAXHLB010000254.1 coordinate 64,440, forward strand.
TTGGGCTGATTTACATCTATTTTGGGCTATTTTTACAACAATATTTGGGTGAAATATTTTCTGTTCAGAGATGTAATGCTCCAAATGCGCCTAAAATATCCATATTAATTTTTAGAATATGCATAAAATTAAATTTGGGCTTCATATTGGCAATATTATGATATTTTTGACATTACACATCTGAGGGGGTCATGGGGCCCCCCCACACCCCGAAAATTGAAATTCTAAAAGTGACCCTCGAGTGTGCCAGCCCAATACAAATTCATTCTTTGATATAAACTGAGTTTCCTGTGAAAATTTCAGCCAGATTGACCAACTTTAAGGGGTGTTTTGGGCTGATCTGGCATTTTATGACTCCCTCGCCAACTGCACTCCCTGAACCTGCACTTTGGGCTGGATATGAATTTCTCAAAGAACAAACTATTAAAATTCATTTCAGGGGCGACTCCTGTAGGAAACAATATGGTTTTCAACCTTGAATCTACCTTAATTGAGAATATATCAGCATTTCCTTATACAGCCATCTGTGACTGTATTTTCGCCTTCCTGGACCACATATGACACATAAGACACCACTGGTATATCAGATGTAATCCTAAAACCTATGCAATCAGATTTAGTGTGTGGCAAGCAATTTTTGGGCCAAATTTCAGACTTATAGACCAACATTTGGTACTGGTTTGGGCTGATTTACATCTATTTTGGGCTATTTTTACAACAATATTTGGGTGAAATATTTTCTGTTCAGAGATGTAATGCTCCAAATGCGCCTAAAATATCCATATTAATTTTTAGAATATGCATAAAATTAAATTTGGGCTTCATATTGGCAATATTATGATATTTTTGACATTACACATCTGAGGGGGTCATGGGGCCCCCCCACACCCCGAAAATTGAAATTCTAAAAGTGACCCTCGAGTGTGCCAGCCCAATACAAATTCATTCTTTGATATAAACTGAGTTTCCTGTGAAAATTTCAGCCAGTTTGACCAACTTTAAGGGGTGTTTTGGGCTGATCTGGCATTTTATGACTCCCTCGCCAACTGCACTCCCTGAACCTGCACTTTGGGCTGGATATGAATTTCTCAAAGAACAAACTATTAAAATTCATTTCAGGGGCGACTCCTGTAGGAAACAATATGGTTTTCAACCTTGAATCTACCTTAATTGAGAATATATCAGCATTTCCTTATACAGCCATCTGTGACTGTATTTTCGCCTTCCTGGACCACATATGACACATAAGACACCACTGGTATATCAGATGTAATCCTAAAACCTATGCAATCAGATTTAGTGTGTGGCAAGCAATTTTTGGGCCAAATTTCAGACTTATAGACCAACATTTGGTACTGGTTTGGGCTGATTTACATCTATTTTGGGCTATTTTTACAACAATATTTGGGTGAAATATTTTCTGTTCAGAGATGTAATGCTCCAAATGCGCCTAAAATATCCATATTAATTTTTAGAATATGCATAAAATTAAATTTGGGCTTCATATTGGCAATATTATGATATTTTTGACATTACACATCTGAGGGGGTCATGGGGCCCCCCCACACCCCGAAAATTGAAATTCTAAAAGTGACCCTCGAGTGTGCCAGCCCAATACAAATTCATTCTTTGATATAAACTGAGTTTCCTGTGAAAATTTCAGCCAGATTGACCAACTTTAAGGGGTGTTTTGGGCTGATCTGGCATTTTATGACTCCCTCGCCAACTGCACTCCCTGAACCTGCACTTTGGGCTGGATATGAATTTCTCAAAGAACAAACTATTAAAATTCATTTCAGGGGCGACTCCTGTAGGAAACAATATGGTTTTCAACCTTGAATCTACCTTAATTGAGAATATATCAGCATTTCCTTATACAGCCATCTGTGACTGTATTTTCGCCTTCCTGGACCACATATGACACATAAGACACCACTGGTATATCAGATGTAATCCTAAAACCTATGCAATCAGATTTAGTGTGTGGCAAGCAATTTTTGGGCCAAATTTCAGACTTATAGACCAACATTTGGTACTGGTTTGGGCTGATTTACATCTATTTTGGGCTATTTTTACAACAATATTTGGGTGAAATATTTTCTGTTCAGAGATGTAATGCTCCAAATGCGCCTAAAATATCCATATTAATTTTTAGAATATGCATAAAATTAAATTTGGGCTTCATATTGGCAATATTATGATATTTTTGACATTACACATCTGAGGGGGTCATGGGGCCCCCCCACACCCCGAAAATTGAAATTCTAAAAGTGACCCTCGAGTGTGCCAGCCCAATACAAATTCATTCTTTGATATAAACTGAGTTTCCTGTGAAAATTTCAGCCAGTTTGACCAACTTTAAGGGGTGTTTTGGGCTGATCTGGCATTTTATGACTCCCTCGCCAACTGCACTCCCTGAACCTGCACTTTGGGCTGGATATGAATTTCTCAAAGAACAAACTATTAAAATTCATTTCAGGGGCGACTCCTGTAGGAAACAATATGGTTTTCAACCTTGAATCTACCTTAATTGAGAATATATCAGCATTTCCTTATACAGCCATCTGTGACTGTATTTTCGCCTTCCTGGACCACATATGACACATAAGACACCACTGGTATATCAGATGTAATCCTAAAACCTATGCAATCAGATTTAGTGTGTGGCAAGCAATTTTTGGGCCAAATTTCAGACTTATAGACCAACATTTGGTACTGGTTTGGGCTGATTTACATCTATTTTGGGCTATTTTTACAACAATATTTGGGTGAAATATTTTCTGTTCAGAGATGTAATGCTCCAAATGCGCCTAAAATATCCATATTAATTTTTAGAATATGCATAAAATTAAATTTGGGCTTCATATTGGCAATATTATGATATTTTTGACATTACACATCTGAGGGGGTCATGGGGCCCCCCCACACCCCGAAAATTGAAATTCTAAAAGTGACCCTCGAGTGTGCCAGCCCAATACAAATTCATTCTTTGATATAAACTGAGTTTCCTGTGAAAATTTCAGCCAGATTGACCAACTTTAAGGGGTGTTTTGGGCTGATCTGGCATTTTATGACTCCCTCGCCAACTGCACTCCCTGAACCTGCACTTTGGGCTGGATATGAATTTCTCAAAGAACAAACTATTAAAATTCATTTCAGGGGCGACTCCTGTAGGAAACAATATGGTTTTCAACCTTGAATCTACCTTAATTGAGAATATATCAGCATTTCCTTATACAGCCATCTGTGACTGTATTTTCGCCTTCCTGGACCACATATGACACATAAGACACCACTGGTATATCAGATGTAATCCTAAAACCTATGCAATCAGATTTAGTGTGTGGCAAGCAATTTTTGGGCCAAATTTCAGACTTATAGACCAACATTTGGTACTGGTTTGGGCTGATTTACATCTATTTTGGGCTATTTTTACAACAATATTTGGGTGAAATATTTTCTGTTCAGAGATGTAATGCTCCAAATGCGCCTAAAATATCCATATTAATTTTTAGAATATGCATAAAATTAAATTTGGGCTTCATATTGGCAATATTATGATATTTTTGACATTACACATCTGAGGGGGTCATGGGGCCCCCCCACACCCCGAAAATTGAAATTCTAAAAGTGACCCTCGAGTGTGCCAGCCCAATACAAATTCATTCTTTGATATAAACTGAGTTTCCTGTGAAAATTTCAGCCAGATTGACCAACTTTAAGGGGTGTTTTGGGCTGATCTGGCATTTTATGACTCCCTCGCCAACTGCACTCCCTAAACCTGCACTTTGGGCTGGATATGAATTTCTCAAAGAACAAACTATTAAAATTCATTTCAGGGGCGACTCCTGTAGGAAACAATATGGTTTTCAACCTTGAATCTACCTTAATTGAGAATATATCAGCATTTCCTTATACAGCCATCTGTGACTGTATTTTCGCCTTCCTGGACCACATATGACACATAAGACACCACTGGTATATCAGATGTAATCCTAAAACCTATGCAATCAGATTTAGTGTGTGGCAAGCAATTTTTGGGCCAAATTTCAGACTTATAGACCAACATTTGGTACTGGTTTGGGCTGATTTACATCTATTTTGGGCTATTTTTACAACAATATTTGGGTGAAATATTTTCTGTTCAGAGATGTAATGCTCCAAATGCGCCTAAAATATCCATATTAATTTTTAGAATATGCATAAAATTAAATTTGGGCTTCATATTGGCAATATTATGATATTTTTGACATTACACATCTGAGGGGGTCATGGGGCCCCCCCACACCCCGAAAATTGAAATTCTAAAAGTGACCCTCGAGTGTGCCAGCCCAATACAAATTCATTCTTTGATATAAACTGAGTTTCCTGTGAAAATTTCAGCCAGATTGACCAACTTTAAGGGGTGTTTTGGGCTGATCTGGCATTTTATGACTCCCTCGCCAACTGCACTCCCTGAACCTGCACTTTGGGCTGGATATGAATTTCTCAAAGAACAAACTATTAAAATTCATTTCAGGGGCGACTCCTGTAGGAAACAATATGGTTTTCAACCTTGAATCTACCTTAATTGAGAATATATCAGCATTTCCTTATACAGCCATCTGTGACTGTATTTTCGCCTTCCTGGACCACATATGACACATAAGACACCACTGGTATATCAGATGTAATCCTAAAACCTATGCAATCAGATTTAGTGTGTGGCAAGCAATTTTTGGGCCAAATTTCAGACTTATAGACCAACATTTGGTACTGGTTTGGGCTGATTTACATCTATTTTGGGCTATTTTTACAACAATATTTGGGTGAAATATTTTCTGTTCAGAGATGTAATGCTCCAAATGCGCCTAAAATATCCATATTAATTTTTAGAATATGCATAAAATTAAATTTGGGCTTCATATTGGCAATATTATGATATTTTTGACATTACACATCTGAGGGGGTCATGGGGCCCCCCCACACCCCGAAAATTGAAATTCTAAAAGTGACCCTCGAGTGTGCCAGCCCAATACAAATTCATTCTTTGATATAAACTGAGTTTCCTGTGAAAATTTCAGCCAGATTGACCAACTTTAAGGGGTGTTTTGGGCTGATCTGGCATTTTATGACTCCCTCGCCAACTGCACTCCCTGAACCTGCACTTTGGGCTGGATATGAATTTCTCAAAGAACAAACTATTAAAATTCATTTCAGGGGCGACTCCTGTAGGAAACAATATGGTTTTCAACCTTGAATCTACCTTAATTGAGAATATATCAGCATTTCCTTATACAGCCATCTGTGACTGTATTTTCGCCTTCCTGGACCACATATGACACATAAGACACCACTGGTATATCAGATGTAATCCTAAAACCTATGCAATCAGATTTAGTGTGTGGCAAGCAATTTTTGGGCCAAATTTCAGACTTATAGACCAACATTTGGTACTGGTTTGGGCTGATTTACATCTATTTTGGGCTATTTTTACAACAATATTTGGGTGAAATATTTTCTGTTCAGAGATGTAATGCTCCAAATGCGCCTAAAATATCCATATTAATTTTTAGAATATGCATAAAATTAAATTTGGGCTTCATATTGGCAATATTATGATATTTTTGACATTACACATCTGAGGGGGTCATGGGGCCCCCCCACACCCCGAAAATTGAAATTCTAAAAGTGACCCTCGAGTGTGCCAGCCCAATACAAATTCATTCTTTGATATAAACTGAGTTTCCTGTGAAAATTTCAGCCAGATTGACCAACTTTAAGGGGTGTTTTGGGCTGATCTGGCATTTTATGACTCCCTCGCCAACTGCACTCCCTGAACCTGCACTTTGGGCTGGATATGAATTTCTCAAAGAACAAACTATTAAAATTCATTTCAGGGGCGACTCCTGTAGGAAACAATATGGTTTTCAACCTTGAATCTACCTTAATTGAGAATATATCAGCATTTCCTTATACAGCCATCTGTGACTGTATTTTCGCCTTCCTGGACCACATATGACACATAAGACACCACTGGTATATCAGATGTAATCCTAAAACCTATGCAATCAGATTTAGTGTGTGGCAAGCAATTTTTGGGCCAAATTTCAGACTTATAGACCAACATTTGGTACTGGTTTGGGCTGATTTACATCTATTTTGGGCTATTTTTACAACAATATTTGGGTGAAATATTTTCTGTTCAGAGATGTAATGCTCCAAATGCGCCTAAAATATCCATATTAATTTTTAGAATATGCATAAAATTAAATTTGGGCTTCATATTGGCAATATTATGATATTTTTGACATTACACATCTGAGGGGGTCATGGGGCCCCCCCACACCCCGAAAATTGAAATTCTAAAAGTGACCCTCGAGTGTGCCAGCCCAATACAAATTCATTCTTTGATATAAACTGAGTTTCCTGTGAAAATTTCAGCCAGATTGACCAACTTTAAGGGGTGTTTTGGGCTGATCTGGCATTTTATGACTCCCTCGCCAACTGCACTCCCTGAACCTGCACTTTGGGCTGGATATGAATTTCTCAAAGAACAAACTATTAAAATTCATTTCAGGGGCGACTCCTGTAGGAAACAATATGGTTTTCAACCTTGAATCTACCTTAATTGAGAATATATCAGCATTTCCTTATACAGCCATCTGTGACTGTATTTTCGCCTTCCTGGACCACATATGACACATAAGACACCACTGGTATATCAGATGTAATCCTAAAACCTATGCAATCAGATTTAGTGTGTGGCAAGCAATTTTTGGGCCAAATTTCAGACTTATAGACCAACATTTGGTACTGGTTTGGGCTGATTTACATCTATTTTGGGCTATTTTTACAACAATATTTGGGTGAAATATTTTCTGTTCAGAGATGTAATGCTCCAAATGCGCCTAAAATATCCATATTAATTTTTAGAATATGCATAAAATTAAATTTGGGCTTCATATTGGCAATATTATGATATTTTTGACATTACACATCTGAGGGGGTCATGGGGCCCCCCCACACCCCGAAAATTGAAATTCTAAAAGTGACCCTCGAGTGTGCCAGCCAAATACAAATTCATTCTTTGATATAAACTGAGTTTCCTGTGAAAATTTCAGCCAGATTGACCAACTTTAAGGGGTGTTTTGGGCTGATCTGGCATTTTATGACTCCCTCGCCAACTGCACTCCCTGAACCTGCACTTTGGGCTGGATATGAATTTCTCAAAGAACAAACTATTAAAATTCATTTCAGGGGCGACTCCTGTAGGAAACAATATGGTTTTCAACCTTGAATCTACCTTAATTGAGAATATATCAGCATTTCCTTATACAGCCATCTGTGACTGTATTTTCGCCTTCCTGGACCACATATGACACATAAGACACCACTGGTATATCAGATGTAATCCTAAAACCTATGCAATCAGATTTAGTGTGTGGCAAGCAATTTTTGGGCCAAATTTCAGACTTATAGACCAACATTTGGTACTGGTTTGGGCTGATTTACATCTATTTTGGGCTATTTTTACAACAATATTTGGGTGAAATATTTTCTGTTCAGAGATGTAATGCTCCAAATGCGCCTAAAATATCCATATTAATTTTTAGAATATGCATAAAATTAAATTTGGGCTTCATATTGGCAATATTATGATATTTTTGACATTACACATCTGAGGGGGTCATGGGGCCCCCCCACACCCCGAAAATTGAAATTCTAAAAGTGACCCTCGAGTGTGCCAGCCCAATACAAATTCATTCTTTGATATAAACTGAGTTTCCTGTGAAAATTTCAGCCAGATTGACCAACTTTAAGGGGTGTTTTGGGCTGATCTGGCATTTTATGACTCCCTCGCCAACTGCACTCCCTGAACCTGCACTTTGGGCTGGATATGAATTTCTCAAAGAACAAACTATTAAAATTCATTTCAGGGGCGACTCCTGTAGGAAACAATATGGTTTTCAACCTTGAATCCACCTTAATTGAGAATATATCAGCATTTCCTTATACAGCCATCTGTGACTGTATTTTCGCCTTCCTGGACCACATATGACACATAAGACACCACTGGTATATCAGATGTAATCCTAAAACCTATGCAATCAGATTTAGTGTGTGGCAAGCAATTTTTGGGCCAAATTTCAGACTTATAGACCAACATTTGGTACTGGTTTGGGCTGATTTACATCTATTTTGGGCTATTTTTACAACAATATTTGGGTGAAATATTTTCTGTTCAGAGATGTAATGCTCCAAATGCGCCTAAAATATCCATATTAATTTTTAGAATATGCATAAAATTAAATTTGGGCTTCATATTGGCAATATTATGATATTTTTGACATTACACATCTGAGGGGGTCATGGGGCCCCCCCACACCCCGAAAATTGAAATTCTAAAAGTGACCCTCGAGTGTGCCAGCCCAATACAAATTCATTCTTTGATATAAACTGAGTTTCCTGTGAAAATTTCAGCCAGATTGACCAACTTTAAGGGGTGTTTTGGGCTGATCTGGCATTTTATGACTCCCTCGCCAACTGCACTCCCTGAACCTGCACTTTGGGCTGGATATGAATTTCTCAAAGAACAAACTATTAAAATTCATTTCAGGGGCGACTCCTGTAGGAAACAATATGGTTTTCAACCTTGAATCCACCTTAATTGAGAATATATCAGCATTTCCTTATACAGCCATCTGTGACTGTATTTTCGCCTTCCTGGACCACATATGACACATAAGACACCACTGGTATATCAGATGTAATCCTAAAACCTATGCAATCAGATTTAGTGTGTGGCAAGCAATTTTTGGGCCAAATTTCAGACTTATAGACCAACATTTGGTACTGGTTTGGGCTGATTTACATCTATTTTGGGCTATTTTTACAACAATATTTGGGTGAAATATTTTCTGTTCAGAGATGTAATGCTCCAAATGCGCCTAAAATATCCATATTAATTTTTAGAATATGCATAAAATTAAATTTGGGCTTCATATTGGCAATATTATGATATTTTTGACATTACACATCTGAGGGGGTCATGGGGCCCCCCCACACCCCGAAAATTGAAATTCTAAAAGTGACCCTCGAGTGTGCCAGCCCAATACAAATTCATTCTTTGATATAAACTGAGTTTCCTGTGAAAATTTCAGCCAGATTGACCAACTTTAAGGGGTGTTTTGGGCTGATCTGGCATTTTATGACTCCCTCGCCAACTGCACTCCCTGAACCTGCACTTTGGGCTGGATATGAATTTCTCAAAGAACAAACTATTAAAATTCATTTCAGGGGCGACTCCTGTAGGAAACAATATGGTTTTCAACCTTGAATCTACCTTAATTGAGAATATATCAGCATTTCCTTATACAGCCATCTGTGACTGTATTTTCGCCTTCCTGGACCACATATGACACATAAGACACCACTGGTATATCAGATGTAATCCTAAAACCTATGCAATCAGATTTAGTGTGTGGCAAGCAATTTTTGGGCCAAATTTCAGACTTATAGACCAACATTTGGTACTGGTTTGGGCTGATTTACATCTATTTTGGGCTATTTTTACAACAATATTTGGGTGAAATATTTTCTGTTCAGAGATGTAATGCTCCAAATGCGCCTAAAATATCCATATTAATTTTTAGAATATGCATAAAATTAAATTTGGGCTTCATATTGGCAATATTATGATATTTTTGACATTACACATCTGAGGGGGTCATGGGGCCCCCCCACACCCCGAAAATTGAAATTCTAAAAGTGACCCTCGAGTGTGCCAGCCCAATACAAATTCATTCTTTGATATAAACTGAGTTTCCTGTGAAAATTTCAGCCAGATTGACCAACTTTAAGGGGTGTTTTGGGCTGATCTGGCATTTTATGACTCCCTCGCCAACTGCACTCCCTGAACCTGCACTTTGGGCTGGATATGAATTTCTCAAAGAACAAACTATTAAAATTCATTTCAGGGGCGACTCCTGTAGGAAACAATATGGTTTTCAACCTTGAATCCACCTTAATTGAGAATATATCAGCATTTCCTTATACAGCCATCTGTGACTGTATTTTCGCCTTCCTGGACCACATATGACACATAAGACACCACTGGTATATCAGATGTAATCCTAAAACCTATGCAATCAGATTTAGTGTGTGGCAAGCAATTTTTGGGCCAAATTTCAGACTTATAGACCAACATTTGGTACTGGTTTGGGCTGATTTACATCTATTTTGGGCTATTTTTACAACAATATTTGGGTGAAATATTTTCTGTTCAGAGATGTAATGCTCCAAATGCGCCTAAAATATCCATATTAATTTTTAGAATATGCATAAAATTAAATTTGGGCTTCATATTGGCAATATTATGATATTTTTGACATTACACATCTGAGGGGGTCATGGGGCCCCCCCACACCCCGAAAATTGAAATTCTAAAAGTGACCCTCGAGTGTGCCAGCCCAATACAAATTCATTCTTTGATATAAACTGAGTTTCCTGTGAAAATTTCAGCCAGATTGACCAACTTTAAGGGGTGTTTTGGGCTGATCTGGCATTTTATGACTCCCTCGCCAACTGCACTCCCTGAACCTGCACTTTGGGCTGGATATGAATTTCTCAAAGAACAAACTATTAAAATTCATTTCAGGGGCGACTCCTGTAGGAAACAATATGGTTTTCAACCTTGAATCTACCTTAATTGAGAATATATCAGCATTTCCTTATACAGCCATCTGTGACTGTATTTTCGCCTTCCTGGACCACATATGACACATAAGACACCACTGGTATATCAGATGTAATCCTAAAACCTATGCAATCAGATTTAGTGTGTGGCAAGCAATTTTTGGGCCAAATTTCAGACTTATAGACCAACATTTGGTACTGGTTTGGGCTGATTTACATCTATTTTGGGCTATTTTTACAACAATATTTGGGTGAAATATTTTCTGTTCAGAGATGTAATGCTCCAAATGCGCCTAAAATATCCATATTAATTTTTAGAATATGCATAAAATTAAATTTGGGCTTCATATTGGCAATATTATGATATTTTTGACATTACACATCTGAGGGGGTCATGGGGCCCCCCCACACCCCGAAAATTGAAATTCTAAAAGTGACCCTCGAGTGTGCCAGCCCAATACAAATTCATTCTTTGATATAAACTGAGTTTCCTGTGAAAATTTCAGCCAGATTGACCAACTTTAAGGGGTGTTTTGGGCTGATCTGGCATTTTATGACTCCCTCGCCAACTGCACTCCCTGAACCTGCACTTTGGGCTGGATATGAATTTCTCAAAGAACAAACTATTAAAATTCATTTCAGGGGCGACTCCTGTAGGAAACAATATGGTTTTCAACCTTGAATCTACCTTAATTGAGAATATATCAGCATTTCCTTATACAGCCATCTGTGACTGTATTTTCGCCTTCCTGGACCACATATGACACATAAGACACCACTGGTATATCAGATGTAATCCTAAAACCTATGCAATCAGATTTAGTGTGTGGCAAGCAATTTTTGGGCCAAATTTCAGACTTATAGACCAACATTTGGTACTGGTTTGGGCTGATTTACATCTATTTTGGGCTATTTTTACAACAATATTTGGGTGAAATATTTTCTGTTCAGAGATGTAATGCTCCAAATGCGCCTAAAATATCCATATTAATTTTTAGAATATGCATAAAATTAAATTTGGGCTTCATATTGGCAATATTATGATATTTTTGACATTACACATCTGAGGGGGTCATGGGGCCCCCCCACACCCCGAAAATTGAAATTCTAAAAGTGACCCTCGAGTGTGCCAGCCCAATACAAATTCATTCTTTGATATAAACTGAGTTTCCTGTGAAAATTTCAGCCAGATTGACCAACTTTAAGGGGTGTTTTGGGCTGATCTGGCATTTTATGACTCCCTCGCCAACTGCACTCCCTGAACCTGCACTTTGGGCTGGATATGAATTTCTCAAAGAACAAACTATTAAAATTCATTTCAGGGGCGACTCCTGTAGGAAACAATATGGTTTTCAACCTTGAATCTACCTTAATTGAGAATATATCAGCATTTCCTTATACAGCCATCTGTGACTGTATTTTCGCCTTCCTGGACCACATATGACACATAAGACACCACTGGTATATCAGATGTAATCCTAAAACCTATGCAATCAGATTTAGTGTGTGGCAAGCAATTTTTGGGCCAAATTTCAGACTTATAGACCAACATTTGGTACTGGTTTGGGCTGATTTACATCTATTTTGGGCTATTTTTACAACAATATTTGGGTGAAATATTTTCTGTTCAGAGATGTAATGCTCCAAATGCGCCTAAAATATCCATATTAATTTTTAGAATATGCATAAAATTAAATTTGGGCTTCATATTGGCAATATTATGATATTTTTGACATTACACATCTGAGGGGGTCATGGGGCCCCCCCACACCCCGAAAATTGAAATTCTAAAAGTGACCCTCGAGTGTGCCAGCCCAATACAAATTCATTCTTTGATATAAACTGAGTTTCCTGTGAAAATTTCAGCCAGATTGACCAACTTTAAGGGGTGTTTTGGGCTGATCTGGCATTTTATGACTCCCTCGCCAACTGCACTCCCTGAACCTGCACTTTGGGCTGGATATGAATTTCTCAAAGAACAAACTATTAAAATTCATTTCAGGGGCGACTCCTGTAGGAAACAATATGGTTTTCAACCTTGAATCTACCTTAATTGAGAATATATCAGCATTTCCTTATACAGCCATCTGTGACTGTATTTTCGCCTTCCTGGACCACATATGACACATAAGACACCACTGGTATATCAGATGTAATCCTAAAACCTATGCAATCAGATTTAGTGTGTGGCAAGCAATTTTTGGGCCAAATTTCAGACTTATAGACCAACATTTGGTACTGGTTTGGGCTGATTTACATCTATTTTGGGCTATTTTTACAACAATATTTGGGTGAAATATTTTCTGTTCAGAGATGTAATGCTCCAAATGCGCCTAAAATATCCATATTAATTTTTAGAATATGCATAAAATTAAATTTGGGCTTCATATTGGCAATATTATGATATTTTTGACATTACACATCTGAGGGGGTCATGGGGCCCCCCCACACCCCGAAAATTGAAATTCTAAAAGTGACCCTCGAGTGTGCCAGCCCAATACAAATTCATTCTTTGATATAAACTGAGTTTCCTGTGAAAATTTCAGCCAGATTGACCAACTTTAAGGGGTGTTTTGGGCTGATCTGGCATTTTATGACTCCCTCGCCAACTGCACTCCCTGAACCTGCACTTTGGGCTGGATATGAATTTCTCAAAGAACAAACTATTAAAATTCATTTCAGGGGCGACTCCTGTAGGAAACAATATGGTTTTCAACCTTGAATCTACCTTAATTGAGAATATATCAGCATTTCCTTATACAGCCATCTGTGACTGTATTTTCGCCTTCCTGGACCACATATGACACATAAGACACCACTGGTATATCAGATGTAATCCTAAAACCTATGCAATCAGATTTAGTGTGTGGCAAGCAATTTTTGGGCCAAATTTCAGACTTATAGACCAACATTTGGTACTGGTTTGGGCTGATTTACATCTATTTTGGGCTATTTTTACAACAATATTTGGGTGAAATATTTTCTGTTCAGAGATGTAATGCTCCAAATGCGCCTAAAATATCCATATTAATTTTTAGAATATGCATAAAATTAAATTTGGGCTTCATATTGGCAATATTATGATATTTTTGACATTACACATCTGAGGGGGTCATGGGGCCCCCCCACACCCCGAAAATTGAAATTCTAAAAGTGACCCTCGAGTGTGCCAGCCCAATACAAATTCATTCTTTGATATAAACTGAGTTTCCTGTGAAAATTTCAGCCAGATTGACCAACTTTAAGGGGTGTTTTGGGCTGATCTGGCATTTTATGACTCCCTCGCCAACTGCACTCCCTGAACCTGCACTTTGGGCTGGATATGAATTTCTCAAAGAACAAACTATTAAAATTCATTTCAGGGGCGACTCCTGTAGGAAACAATATGGTTTTCAACCTTGAATCTACCTTAATTGAGAATATATCAGCATTTCCTTATACAGCCATCTGTGACTGTATTTTCGCCTTCCTGGACCACATATGACACATAAGACACCACTGGTATATCAGATGTAATCCTAAAACCTATGCAATCAGATTTAGTGTGTGGCAAGCAATTTTTGGGCCAAATTTCAGACTTATAGACCAACATTTGGTACTGGTTTGGGCTGATTTACATCTATTTTGGGCTATTTTTACAACAATATTTGGGTGAAATATTTTCTGTTCAGAGATGTAATGCTCCAAATGCGCCTAAAATATCCATATTAATTTTTAGAATATGCATAAAATTAAATTTGGGCTTCATATTGGCAATATTATGATATTTTTGACATTACACATCTGAGGGGGTCATGGGGCCCCCCCCACACCCCGAAAATTGAAATTCTAAAAGTGACCCTCGAGTGTGCCAGCCCAATACAAATTCATTCTTTGATATAAACTGAGTTTCCTGTGAAAATTTCAGCCAGATTGACCAACTTTAAGGGGTGTTTTGGGCTGATCTGGCATTTTATGACTCCCTCGCCAACTGCACTCCCTGAACCTGCACTTTGGGCTGGATATGAATTTCTCAAAGAACAAACTATTAAAATTCATTTCAGGGGCGACTCCTGTAGGAAACAATATGGTTTTCAACCTTGAATCTACCTTAATTGAGAATATATCAGCATTTCCTTATACAGCCATCTGTGACTGTATTTTCGCCTTCCTGGACCACATATGACACATAAGACACCACTGGTATATCAGATGTAATCCTAAAACCTATGCAATCAGATTTAGTGTGTGGCAAGCAATTTTTGGGCCAAATTTCAGACTTATAGACCAACATTTGGTACTGGTTTGGGCTGATTTACATCTATTTTGGGCTATTTTTACAACAATATTTGGGTGAAATATTTTCTGTTCAGAGATGTAATGCTCCAAATGCGCCTAAAATATCCATATTAATTTTTAGAATATGCATAAAATTAAATTTGGGCTTCATATTGGCAATATTATGATATTTTTGACATTACACATCTGAGGGGGTCATGGGGCCCCCCCACACCCCGAAAATTGAAATTCTAAAAGTGACCCTCGAGTGTGCCAGCCCAATACAAATTCATTCTTTGATATAAACTGAGTTTCCTGTGAAAATTTCAGCCAGATTGACCAACTTTAAGGGGTGTTTTGGGCTGATCTGGCATTTTATGACTCCCTCGCCAACTGCACTCCCTGAACCTGCACTTTGGGCTGGATATGAATTTCTCAAAGAACAAACTATTAAAATTCATTTCAGGGGCGACTCCTGTAGGAAACAATATGGTTTTCAACCTTGAATCTACCTTAATTGAGAATATATCAGCATTTCCTTATACAGCCATCTGTGACTGTATTTTCGCCTTCCTGGACCACATATGACACATAAGACACCACTGGTATATCAGATGTAATCCTAAAACCTATGCAATCAGATTTAGTGTGTGGCAAGCAATTTTTGGGCCAAATTTCAGACTTATAGACCAACATTTGGTACTGGTTTGGGCTGATTTACATCTATTTTGGGCTATTTTTACAACAATATTTGGGTGAAATATTTTCTGTTCAGAGATGTAATGCTCCAAATGCGCCTAAAATATCCATATTAATTTTTAGAATATGCATAAAATTAAATTTGGGCTTCATATTGGCAATATTATGATATTTTTGACATTACACATCTGAGGGGGTCATGGGGCCCCCCCACACCCCGAAAATTGAAATTCTAAAAGTGACCCTCGAGTGTGCCAGCCCAATACAAATTCATTCTTTGATATAAACTGAGTTTCCTGTGAAAATTTCAGCCAGATTGACCAACTTTAAGGGGTGTTTTGGGCTGATCTGGCATTTTATGACTCCCTCGCCAACTGCACTCCCTGAACCTGCACTTTGGGCTGGATATGAATTTCTCAAAGAACAAACTATTAAAATTCATTTCAGGGGCGACTCCTGTAGGAAACAATATGGTTTTCAACCTTGAATCTACCTTAATTGAGAATATATCAGCATTTCCTTATACAGCCATCTGTGACTGTATTTTCGCCTTCCTGGACCACATATGACACATAAGACACCACTGGTATATCAGATGTAATCCTAAAACCTATGCAATCAGATTTAGTGTGTGGCAAGCAATTTTTGGGCCAAATTTCAGACTTATAGACCAACATTTGGTACTGGTTTGGGCTGATTTACATCTATTTTGGGCTATTTTTACAACAATATTTGGGTGAAATATTTTCTGTTCAGAGATGTAATGCTCCAAATGCGCCTAAAATATCCATATTAATTTTTAGAATATGCATAAAATTAAATTTGGGCTTCATATTGGCAATATTATGATATTTTTGACATTACACATCTGAGGGGGTCATGGGGCCCCCCCACACCCCGAAAATTGAAATTCTAAAAGTGACCCTCGAGTGTGCCAGCCCAATACAAATTCATTCTTTGATATAAACTGAGTTTCCTGTGAAAATTTCAGCCAGATTGACCAACTTTAAGGGGTGTTTTGGGCTGATCTGGCATTTTATGACTCCCTCGCCAACTGCACTCCCTGAACCTGCACTTTGGGCTGGATATGAATTTCTCAAAGAACAAACTATTAAAATTCATTTCAGGGGCGACTCCTGTAGGAAACAATATGGTTTTCAACCTTGAATCTACCTTAATTGAGAATATATCAGCATTTCCTTATACAGCCATCTGTGACTGTATTTTCGCCTTCCTGGACCACATATGACACATAAGACACCACTGGTATATCAGATGTAATCCTAAAACCTATGCAATCAGATTTAGTGTGTGGCAAGCAATTTTTGGGCCAAATTTCAGACTTATAGACCAACATTTGGTACTGGTTTGGGCTGATTTACATCTATTTTGGGCTATTTTTACAACAATATTTGGGTGAAATATTTTCTGTTCAGAGATGTAATGCTCCAAATGCGCCTAAAATATCCATATTAATTTTTAGAATATGCATAAAATTAAATTTGGGCTTCATATTGGCAATATTATGATATTTTTGACATTACACATCTGAGGGGGTCATGGGGCCCCCCCCACACCCCGAAAATTGAAATTCTAAAAGTGACCCTCGAGTGTGCCAGCCCAATACAAATTCATTCTTTGATATAAACTGAGTTTCCTGTGAAAATTTCAGCCAGATTGACCAACTTTAAGGGGTGTTTTGGGCTGATCTGGCATTTTATGACTCCCTCGCCAACTGCACTCCCTGAACCTGCACTTTGGGCTGGATATGAATTTCTCAAAGAACAAACTATTAAAATTCATTTCAGGGGCGACTCCTGTAGGAAACAATATGGTTTTCAACCTTGAATCTACCTTAATTGAGAATATATCAGCATTTCCTTATACAGCCATCTGTGACTGTATTTTCGCCTTCCTGGACCACATATGACACATAAGACACCACTGGTATATCAGATGTAATCCTAAAACCTATGCAATCAGATTTAGTGTGTGGCAAGCAATTTTTGGGCCAAATTTCAGACTTATAGACCAACATTTGGTACTGGTTTGGGCTGATTTACATCTATTTTGGGCTATTTTTACAACAATATTTGGGTGAAATATTTTCTGTTCAGAGATGTAATGCTCCAAATGCGCCTAAAATATCCATATTAATTTTTAGAATATGCATAAAATTAAATTTGGGCTTCATATTGGCAATATTATGATATTTTTGACATTACACATCTGAGGGGGTCATGGGGCCCCCCCACACCCCGAAAATTGAAATTCTAAAAGTGACCCTCGAGTGTGCCAGCCCAATACAAATTCATTCTTTGATATAAACTGAGTTTCCTGTGAAAATTTCAGCCAGATTGACCAACTTTAAGGGGTGTTTTGGGCTGATCTGGCATTTTATGACTCCCTCGCCAACTGCACTCCCTGAACCTGCACTTTGGGCTGGATATGAATTTCTCAAAGAACAAACTATTAAAATTCATTTCAGGGGCGACTCCTGTAGGAAACAATATGGTTTTCAACCTTGAATCTACCTTAATTGAGAATATATCAGCATTTCCTTATACAGCCATCTGTGACTGTATTTTCGCCTTCCTGGACCACATATGACACATAAGACACCACTGGTATATCAGATGTAATCCTAAAACCTATGCAATCAGATTTAGTGTGTGGCAAGCAATTTTTGGGCCAAATTTCAGACTTATAGACCAACATTTGGTACTGGTTTGGGCTGATTTACATCTATTTTGGGCTATTTTTACAACAATATTTGGGTGAAATATTTTCTGTTCAGAGATGTAATGCTCCAAATGCGCCTAAAATATCCATATTAATTTTTAGAATATGCATAAAATTAAATTTGGGCTTCATATTGGCAATATTATGATATTTTTGACATTACACATCTGAGGGGGTCATGGGGCCCCCCCACACCCCGAAAATTGAAATTCTAAAAGTGACCCTCGAGTGTGCCAGCCCAATACAAATTCATTCTTTGATATAAACTGAGTTTCCTGTGAAAATTTCAGCCAGATTGACCAACTTTAAGGGGTGTTTTGGGCTGATCTGGCATTTTATGACTCCCTCGCCAACTGCACTCCCTGAACCTGCACTTTGGGCTGGATATGAATTTCTCAAAGAACAAACTATTAAAATTCATTTCAGGGGCGACTCCTGTAGGAAACAATATGGTTTTCAGCCTTGAATCTACCTTAATTGAGAATATATCAGCATTTCCTTATACAGCCATCTGTGACTGTATTTTCGCCTTCCTGGACCACATATGACACATAAGACACCACTGGTATATCAGATGTAATCCTAAAACCTATGCAATCAGATTTAGTGTGTGGCAAGCAATTTTTGGGCCAAATTTCAGACTTATAGACCAACATTTGGTACTGGTTTGGGCTGATTTACATCTATTTTGGGCTATTTTTACAACAATATTTGGGTGAAATATTTTCTGTTCAGAGATGTAATGCTCCAAATGCGCCTAAAATATCCATATTAATTTTTAGAATATGCATAAAATTAAATTTGGGCTTCATATTGGCAATATTATGATATTTTTGACATTACACATCTGAGGGGGTCATGGGGCCCCCCCACACCCCGAAAATTGAAATTCTAAAAGTGACCCTCGAGTGTGCCAGCCCAATACAAATTCATTCTTTGATATAAACTGAGTTTCCTGTGAAAATTTCAGCCAGATTGACCAACTTTAAGGGGTGTTTTGGGCTGATCTGGCATTTTATGACTCCCTCGCCAACTGCACTCCCTGAACCTGCACTTTGGGCTGGATATGAATTTCTCAAAGAACAAACTATTAAAATTCATTTCAGGGGCGACTCCTGTAGGAAACAATATGGTTTTCAACCTTGAATCTACCTTAATTGAGAATATATCAGCATTTCCTTATACAGCCATCTGTGACTGTATTTTCGCCTTCCTGGACCACATATGACACATAAGACACCACTGGTATATCAGATGTAATCCTAAAACCTATGCAATCAGATTTAGTGTGTGGCAAGCAATTTTTGGGCCAAATTTCAGACTTATAGACCAACATTTGGTACTGGTTTGGGCTGATTTACATCTATTTTGGGCTATTTTTACAACAATATTTGGGTGAAATATTTTCTGTTCAGAGATGTAATGCTCCAAATGCGCCTAAAATATCCATATTAATTTTTAGAATATGCATAAAATTAAATTTGGGCTTCATATTGGCAATATTATGATATTTTTGACATTACACATCTGAGGGGGTCATGGGGCCCCCCCACACCCCGAAAATTGAAATTCTAAAAGTGACCCTCGAGTGTGCCAGCCCAATACAAATTCATTCTTTGATATAAACTGAGTTTCCTGTGAAAATTTCAGCCAGATTGACCAACTTTAAGGGGTGTTTTGGGCTGATCTGGCATTTTATGACTCCCTCGCCAACTGCACTCCCTGAACCTGCACTTTGGGCTGGATATGAATTTCTCAAAGAACAAACTATTAAAATTCATTTCAGGGGCGACTCCTGTAGGAAACAATATGGTTTTCAACCTTGAATCTACCTTAATTGAGAATATATCAGCATTTCCTTATACAGCCATCTGTGACTGTATTTTCGCCTTCCTGGACCACATATGACACATAAGACACCACTGGTATATCAGATGTAATCCTAAAACCTATGCAATCAGATTTAGTGTGTGGCAAGCAATTTTTGGGCCAAATTTCAGACTTATAGACCAACATTTGGTACTGGTTTGGGCTGATTTACATCTATTTTGGGCTATTTTTACAACAATATTTGGGTGAAATATTTTCTGTTCAGAGATGTAATGCTCCAAATGCGCCTAAAATATCCATATTAATTTTTAGAATATGCATAAAATTAAATTTGGGCTTCATATTGGCAATATTATGATATTTTTGACATTACACATCTGAGGGGGTCATGGGGCCCCCCCACACCCCGAAAATTGAAATTCTAAAAGTGACCCTCGAGTGTGCCAGCCCAATACAAATTCATTCTTTGATATAAACTGAGTTTCCTGTGAAAATTTCAGCCAGATTGACCAACTTTAAGGGGTGTTTTGGGCTGATCTGGCATTTTATGACTCCCTCGCCAACTGCACTCCCTGAACCTGCACTTTGGGCTGGATATGAATTTCTCAAAGAACAAACTATTAAAATTCATTTCAGGGGCGACTCCTGTAGGAAACAATATGGTTTTCAGCCTTGAATCTACCTTAATTGAGAATATATCAGCATTTCCTTATACAGCCATCTGTGACTGTATTTTCGCCTTCCTGGACCACATATGACACATAAGACACCACTGGTATATCAGATGTAATCCTAAAACCTATGCAATCAGATTTAGTGTGTGGCAAGCAATTTTTGGGCCAAATTTCAGACTTATAGACCAACATTTGGTACTGGTTTGGGCTGATTTACATCTATTTTGGGCTATTTTTACAACAATATTTGGGTGAAATATTTTCTGTTCAGAGATGTAATGCTCCAAATGCGCCTAAAATATCCATATTAATTTTTAGAATATGCATAAAATTAAATTTGGGCTTCATATTGGCAATATTATGATATTTTTGACATTACACATCTGAGGGGGTCATGGGGCCCCCCCACACCCCGAAAATTGAAATTCTAAAAGTGACCCTCGAGTGTGCCAGCCCAATACAAATTCATTCTTTGATATAAACTGAGTTTCCTGTGAAAATTTCAGCCAGATTGACCAACTTTAAGGGGTGTTTTGGGCTGATCTGGCATTTTATGACTCCCTCGCCAACTGCACTCCCTGAACCTGCACTTTGGGCTGGATATGAATTTCTCAAAGAACAAACTATTAAAATTCATTTCAGGGGCGACTCCTGTAGGAAACAATATGGTTTTCAACCTTGAATCTACCTTAATTGAGAATATATCAGCATTTCCTTATACAGCCATCTGTGACTGTATTTTCGCCTTCCTGGACCACATATGACACATAAGACACCACTGGTATATCAGATGTAATCCTAAAACCTATGCAATCAGATTTAGTGTGTGGCAAGCAATTTTTGGGCCAAATTTCAGACTTATAGACCAACATTTGGTACTGGTTTGGGCTGATTTACATCTATTTTGGGCTATTTTTACAACAATATTTGGGTGAAATATTTTCTGTTCAGAGATGTAATGCTCCAAATGCGCCTAAAATATCCATATTAATTTTTAGAATATGCATAAAATTAAATTTGGGCTTCATATTGGCAATATTATGATATTTTTGACATTACACATCTGAGGGGGTCATGGGGCCCCCCCACACCCCGAAAATTGAAATTCTAAAAGTGACCCTCGAGTGTGCCAGCCCAATACAAATTCATTCTTTGATATAAACTGAGTTTCCTGTGAAAATTTCAGCCAGATTGACCAACTTTAAGGGGTGTTTTGGGCTGATCTGGCATTTTATGACTCCCTCGCCAACTGCACTCCCTGAACCTGCACTTTGGGCTGGATATGAATTTCTCAAAGAACAAACTATTAAAATTCATTTCAGGGGCGACTCCTGTAGGAAACAATATGGTTTTCAACCTTGAATCTACCTTAATTGAGAATATATCAGCATTTCCTTATACAGCCATCTGTGACTGTATTTTCGCCTTCCTGGACCACATATGACACATAAGACACCACTGGTATATCAGATGTAATCCTAAAACCTATGCAATCAGATTTAGTGTGTGGCAAGCAATTTTTGGGCCAAATTTCAGACTTATAGACCAACATTTGGTACTGGTTTGGGCTGATTTACATCTATTTTGGGCTATTTTTACAACAATATTTGGGTGAAATATTTTCTGTTCAGAGATGTAATGCTCCAAATGCGCCTAAAATATCCATATTAATTTTTAGAATATGCATAAAATTAAATTTGGGCTTCATATTGGCAATATTATGATATTTTTGACATTACACATCTGAGGGGGTCATGGGGCCCCCCCACACCCCGAAAATTGAAATTCTAAAAGTGACCCTCGAGTGTGCCAGCCCAATACAAATTCATTCTTTGATATAAACTGAGTTTCCTGTGAAAATTTCAGCCAGATTGACCAACTTTAAGGGGTGTTTTGGGCTGATCTGGCATTTTATGACTCCCTCGCCAACTGCACTCCCTGAACCTGCACTTTGGGCTGGATATGAATTTCTCAAAGAACAAACTATTAAAATTCATTTCAGGGGCGACTCCTGTAGGAAACAATATGGTTTTCAACCTTGAATCTACCTTAATTGAGAATATATCAGCATTTCCTTATACAGCCATCTGTGACTGTATTTTCGCCTTCCTGGACCACATATGACACATAAGACACCACTGGTATATCAGATGTAATCCTAAAACCTATGCAATCAGATTTAGTGTGTGGCAAGCAATTTTTGGGCCAAATTTCAGACTTATAGACCAACATTTGGAACTGGTTTGGGCTGATTTACATCTATTTTGGGCTATTTTTACAACAATATTTGGGTGAAATATTTTCTGTTCAGAGATGTAATGCTCCAAATGCGCCTAAAATATCCATATTAATTTTTAGAATATGCATAAAATTAAATTTGGGCTTCATATTGGCAATATTATGATATTTTTGACATTACACATCTGAGGGGGTCATGGGGCCCCCCCACACCCCGAAAATTGAAATTCTAAAAGTGACCCTCGAGTGTGCCAGCCCAATACAAATTCATTCTTTGATATAAACTGAGTTTCCTGTGAAAATTTCAGCCAGATTGACCAACTTTAAGGGGTGTTTTGGGCTGATCTGGCATTTTATGACTCCCTCGCCAACTGCACTCCCTGAACCTGCACTTTGGGCTGGATATGAATTTCTCAAAGAACAAACTATTAAAATTCATTTCAGGGGCGACTCCTGTAGGAAACAATATGGTTTTCAACCTTGAATCTACCTTAATTGAGAATATATCAGCATTTCCTTATACAGCCATCTGTGACTGTATTTTCGCCTTCCTGGACCACATATGACACATAAGACACCACTGGTATATCAGATGTAATCCTAAAACCTATGCAATCAGATTTAGTGTGTGGCAAGCAATTTTTGGGCCAAATTTCAGACTTATAGACCAACATTTGGTACTGGTTTGGGCTGATTTACATCTATTTTGGGCTATTTTTACAACAATATTTGGGTGAAATATTTTCTGTTCAGAGATGTAATGCTCCAAATGCGCCTAAAATATCCATATTAATTTTTAGAATATGCATAAAATTAAATTTGGGCTTCATATTGGCAATATTATGATATTTTTGACATTACACATCTGAGGGGGTCATGGGGCCCCCCCACACCCCGAAAATTGAAATTCTAAAAGTGACCCTCGAGTGTGCCAGCCCAATACAAATTCATTCTTTGATATAAACTGAGTTTCCTGTGAAAATTTCAGCCAGATTGACCAACTTTAAGGGGTGTTTTGGGCTGATCTGGCATTTTATGACTCCCTCGCCAACTGCACTCCCTGAACCTGCACTTTGGGCTGGATATGAATTTCTCAAAGAACAAACTATTAAAATTCATTTCAGGGGCGACTCCTGTAGGAAACAATATGGTTTTCAACCTTGAATCTACCTTAATTGAGAATATATCAGCATTTCCTTATACAGCCATCTGTGACTGGTATTTTCGCCTTCCTGGACCACATATGACACATAAGACACCACTGGTATATCAGATGTAATCCTAAAACCTATGCAATCAGATTTAGTGTGTGGCAAGCAATTTTTGGGCCAAATTTCAGACTTATAGACCAACATTTGGTACTGGTTTGGGCTGATTTACATCTATTTTGGGCTATTTTTACAACAATATTTGGGTGAAATATTTTCTGTTCAGAGATGTAATGCTCCAAATGCGCCTAAAATATCCATATTAATTTTTAGAATATGCATAAAATTAAATTTGGGCTTCATATTGGCAATATTATGATATTTTTGACATTACACATCTGAGGGGGTCATGGGGCCCCCCCACACCCCGAAAATTGAAATTCTAAAAGTGACCCTCGAGTGTGCCAGCCCAATACAAATTCATTCTTTGATATAAACTGAGTTTCCTGTGAAAATTTCAGCCAGATTGACCAACTTTAAGGGGTGTTTTGGGCTGATCTGGCATTTTATGACTCCCTCGCCAACTGCACTCCCTGAACCTGCACTTTGGGCTGGATATGAATTTCTCAAAGAACAAACTATTAAAATTCATTTCAGGGGCGACTCCTGTAGGAAACAATATGGTTTTCAACCTTGAATCTACCTTAATTGAGAATATATCAGCATTTCCTTATACAGCCATCTGTGACTGTATTTTCGCCTTCCTGGACCACATATGACACATAAGACACCACTGGTATATCAGATGTAATCCTAAAACCTATGCAATCAGATTTAGTGTGTGGCAAGCAATTTTTGGGCCAAATTTCAGACTTATAGACCAACATTTGGTACTGGTTTGGGCTGATTTACATCTATTTTGGGCTATTTTTACAACAATATTTGGGTGAAATATTTTCTGTTCAGAGATGTAATGCTCCAAATGCGCCTAAAATATCCATATTAATTTTTAGAATATGCATAAAATTAAATTTGGGCTTCATATTGGCAATATTATGATATTTTTGACATTACACATCTGAGGGGGTCATGGGGCCCCCCCACACCCCGAAAATTGAAATTCTAAAAGTGACCCTCGAGTGTGCCAGCCCAATACAAATTCATTCTTTGATATAAACTGAGTTTCCTGTGAAAATTTCAGCCAGATTGACCAACTTTAAGGGGTGTTTTGGGCTGATCTGGCATTTTATGACTCCCTCGCCAACTGCACTCCCTGAACCTGCACTTTGGGCTGGATATGAATTTCTCAAAGAACAAACTATTAAAATTCATTTCAGGGGCGACTCCTGTAGGAAACAATATGGTTTTCAACCTTGAATCTACCTTAATTGAGAATATATCAGCATTTCCTTATACAGCCATCTGTGACTGTATTTTCGCCTTCCTGGACCACATATGACACATAAGACACCACTGGTATATCAGATGTAATCCTAAAACCTATGCAATCAGATTTAGTGTGTGGCAAGCAATTTTTGGGCCAAATTTCAGACTTATAGACCAACATTTGGTACTGGTTTGGGCTGATTTACATCTATTTTGGGCTATTTTTACAACAATATTTGGGTGAAATATTTTCTGTTCAGAGATGTAATGCTCCAAATGCGCCTAAAATATCCATATTAATTTTTAGAATATGCATAAAATTAAATTTGGGCTTCATATTGGCAATATTATGATATTTTTGACATTACACATCTGAGGGGGTCATGGGGCCCCCCCACACCCCGAAAATTGAAATTCTAAAAGTGACCCTCGAGTGTGCCAGCCCAATACAAATTCATTCTTTGATATAAACTGAGTTTCCTGTGAAAATTTCAGCCAGATTGACCAACTTTAAGGGGTGTTTTGGGCTGATCTGGCATTTTATGACTCCCTCGCCAACTGCACTCCCTGAACCTGCACTTTGGGCTGGATATGAATTTCTCAAAGAACAAACTATTAAAATTCATTTCAGGGGCGACTCCTGTAGGAAACAATATGGTTTTCAACCTTGAATCTACCTTAATTGAGAATATATCAGCATTTCCTTATACAGCCATCTGTGACTGTATTTTCGCCTTCCTGGACCACATATGACACATAAGACACCACTGGTATATCAGATGTAATCCTAAAACCTATGCAATCAGATTTAGTGTGTGGCAAGCAATTTTTGGGCCAAATTTCAGACTTATAGACCAACATTTGGTACTGGTTTGGGCTGATTTACATCTATTTTGGGCTATTTTTACAACAATATTTGGGTGAAATATTTTCTGTTCAGAGATGTAATGCTCCAAATGCGCCTAAAATATCCATATTAATTTTTAGAATATGCATAAAATTAAATTTGGGCTTCATAT
Organism: Sabellastarte sp. h YS-2021; assembly: GCA_964017235.1. NCBI lineage: Eukaryota > Metazoa > Annelida > Polychaeta > Sabellida > Sabellidae > Sabellastarte > Sabellastarte sp. h YS-2021. The sequence continues at coordinate 91,110 of CAXHLB010000254.1, forward strand.
TGGCAATATTATGATATTTTTGACATTACACATCTGAGGGGGTCATGGGGCCCCCCCACACCCCGAAAATTGAAATTCTAAAAGTGACCCTCGAGTGTGCCAGCCCAATACAAATTCATTCTTTGATATAAACTGAGTTTCCTGTGAAAATTTCAGCCAGATTGACCAACTTTAAGGGGTGTTTTGGGCTGATCTGGCATTTTATGACTCCCTCGCCAACTGCACTCCCTGAACCTGCACTTTGGGCTGGATATGAATTTCTCAAAGAACAAACTATTAAAATTCATTTCAGGGGCGACTCCTGTAGGAAACAATATGGTTTTCAACCTTGAATCTACCTTAATTGAGAATATATCAGCATTTCCTTATACAGCCATCTGTGACTGTATTTTCGCCTTCCTGGACCACATATGACACATAAGACACCACTGGTATATCAGATGTAATCCTAAAACCTATGCAATCAGATTTAGTGTGTGGCAAGCAATTTTTGGGCCAAATTTCAGACTTATAGACCAACATTTGGTACTGGTTTGGGCTGATTTACATCTATTTTGGGCTATTTTTACAACAATATTTGGGTGAAATATTTTCTGTTCAGAGATGTAATGCTCCAAATGCGCCTAAAATATCCATATTAATTTTTAGAATATGCATAAAATTAAATTTGGGCTTCATATTGGCAATATTATGATATTTTTGACATTACACATCTGAGGGGGTCATGGGGCCCCCCCACACCCCGAAAATTGAAATTCTAAAAGTGACCCTCGAGTGTGCCAGCCCAATACAAATTCATTCTTTGATATAAACTGAGTTTCCTGTGAAAATTTCAGCCAGATTGACCAACTTTAAGGGGTGTTTTGGGCTGATCTGGCATTTTATGACTCCCTCGCCAACTGCACTCCCTGAACCTGCACTTTGGGCTGGATATGAATTTCTCAAAGAACAAACTATTAAAATTCATTTCAGGGGCGACTCCTGTAGGAAACAATATGGTTTTCAACCTTGAATCTACCTTAATTGAGAATATATCAGCATTTCCTTATACAGCCATCTGTGACTGTATTTTCGCCTTCCTGGACCACATATGACACATAAGACACCACTGGTATATCAGATGTAATCCTAAAACCTATGCAATCAGATTTAGTGTGTGGCAAGCAATTTTTGGGCCAAATTTCAGACTTATAGACCAACATTTGGTACTGGTTTGGGCTGATTTACATCTATTTTGGGCTATTTTTACAACAATATTTGGGTGAAATATTTTCTGTTCAGAGATGTAATGCTCCAAATGCGCCTAAAATATCCATATTAATTTTTAGAATATGCATAAAATTAAATTTGGGCTTCATATTGGCAATATTATGATATTTTTGACATTACACATCTGAGGGGGTCATGGGGCCCCCCCACACCCCGAAAATTGAAATTCTAAAAGTGACCCTCGAGTGTGCCAGCCCAATACAAATTCATTCTTTGATATAAACTGAGTTTCCTGTGAAAATTTCAGCCAGATTGACCAACTTTAAGGGGTGTTTTGGGCTGATCTGGCATTTTATGACTCCCTCGCCAACTGCACTCCCTGAACCTGCACTTTGGGCTGGATATGAATTTCTCAAAGAACAAACTATTAAAATTCATTTCAGGGGCGACTCCTGTAGGAAACAATATGGTTTTCAACCTTGAATCTACCTTAATTGAGAATATATCAGCATTTCCTTATACAGCCATCTGTGACTGTATTTTCGCCTTCCTGGACCACATATGACACATAAGACACCACTGGTATATCAGATGTAATCCTAAAACCTATGCAATCAGATTTAGTGTGTGGCAAGCAATTTTTGGGCCAAATTTCAGACTTATAGACCAACATTTGGTACTGGTTTGGGCTGATTTACATCTATTTTGGGCTATTTTTACAACAATATTTGGGTGAAATATTTTCTGTTCAGAGATGTAATGCTCCAAATGCGCCTAAAATATCCATATTAATTTTTAGAATATGCATAAAATTAAATTTGGGCTTCATATTGGCAATATTATGATATTTTTGACATTACACATCTGAGGGGGTCATGGGGCCCCCCCACACCCCGAAAATTGAAATTCTAAAAGTGACCCTCGAGTGTGCCAGCCCAATACAAATTCATTCTTTGATATAAACTGAGTTTCCTGTGAAAATTTCAGCCAGATTGACCAACTTTAAGGGGTGTTTTGGGCTGATCTGGCATTTTATGACTCCCTCGCCAACTGCACTCCCTGAACCTGCACTTTGGGCTGGATATGAATTTCTCAAAGAACAAACTATTAAAATTCATTTCAGGGGCGACTCCTGTAGGAAACAATATGGTTTTCAACCTTGAATCTACCTTAATTGAGAATATATCAGCATTTCCTTATACAGCCATCTGTGACTGTATTTTCGCCTTCCTGGACCACATATGACACATAAGACACCACTGGTATATCAGATGTAATCCTAAAACCTATGCAATCAGATTTAGTGTGTGGCAAGCAATTTTTGGGCCAAATTTCAGACTTATAGACCAACATTTGGTACTGGTTTGGGCTGATTTACATCTATTTTGGGCTATTTTTACAACAATATTTGGGTGAAATATTTTCTGTTCAGAGATGTAATGCTCCAAATGCGCCTAAAATATCCATATTAATTTTTAGAATATGCATAAAATTAAATTTGGGCTTCATATTGGCAATATTATGATATTTTTGACATTACACATCTGAGGGGGTCATGGGGCCCCCCCACACCCCGAAAATTGAAATTCTAAAAGTGACCCTCGAGTGTGCCAGCCCAATACAAATTCATTCTTTGATATAAACTGAGTTTCCTGTGAAAATTTCAGCCAGATTGACCAACTTTAAGGGGTGTTTTGGGCTGATCTGGCATTTTATGACTCCCTCGCCAACTGCACTCCCTGAACCTGCACTTTGGGCTGGATATGAATTTCTCAAAGAACAAACTATTAAAATTCATTTCAGGGGCGACTCCTGTAGGAAACAATATGGTTTTCAACCTTGAATCTACCTTAATTGAGAATATATCAGCATTTCCTTATACAGCCATCTGTGACTGTATTTTCGCCTTCCTGGACCACATATGACACATAAGACACCACTGGTATATCAGATGTAATCCTAAAACCTATGCAATCAGATTTAGTGTGTGGCAAGCAATTTTTGGGCCAAATTTCAGACTTATAGACCAACATTTGGTACTGGTTTGGGCTGATTTACATCTATTTTGGGCTATTTTTACAACAATATTTGGGTGAAATATTTTCTGTTCAGAGATGTAATGCTCCAAATGCGCCTAAAATATCCATATTAATTTTTAGAATATGCATAAAATTAAATTTGGGCTTCATATTGGCAATATTATGATATTTTTGACATTACACATCTGAGGGGGTCATGGGGCCCCCCCACACCCCGAAAATTGAAATTCTAAAAGTGACCCTCGAGTGTGCCAGCCCAATACAAATTCATTCTTTGATATAAACTGAGTTTCCTGTGAAAATTTCAGCCAGATTGACCAACTTTAAGGGGTGTTTTGGGCTGATCTGGCATTTTATGACTCCCTCGCCAACTGCACTCTCTGAACCTGCACTTTGGGCTGGATATGAATTTCTCAAAGAACAAACTATTAAAATTCATTTCAGGGGCGACTCCTGTAGGAAACAATATGGTTTTCAACCTTGAATCTACCTTAATTGAGAATATATCAGCATTTCCTTATACAGCCATCTGTGACTGTATTTTCGCCTTCCTGGACCACATATGACACATAAGACACCACTGGTATATCAGATGTAATCCTAAAACCTATGCAATCAGATTTAGTGTGTGGCAAGCAATTTTTGGGCCAAATTTCAGACTTATAGACCAACATTTGGTACTGGTTTGGGCTGATTTACATCTATTTTGGGCTATTTTTACAACAATATTTGGGTGAAATATTTTCTGTTCAGAGATGTAATGCTCCAAATGCGCCTAAAATATCCATATTAATTTTTAGAATATGCATAAAATTAAATTTGGGCTTCATATTGGCAATATTATGATATTTTTGACATTACACATCTGAGGGGGTCATGGGGCCCCCCCACACCCCGAAAATTGAAATTCTAAAAGTGACCCTCGAGTGTGCCAGCCCAATACAAATTCATTCTTTGATATAAACTGAGTTTCCTGTGAAAATTTCAGCCAGATTGACCAACTTTAAGGGGTGTTTTGGGCTGATCTGGCATTTTATGACTCCCTCGCCAACTGCACTCCCTGAACCTGCACTTTGGGCTGGATATGAATTTCTCAAAAAACAAACTATTAAAATTCATTTCAGGGGCGACTCCTGTAGGAAACAATATGGTTTTCAACCTTGAATCTACCTTAATTGAGAATATATCAGCATTTCCTTATACAGCCATCTGTGACTGTATTTTCGCCTTCCTGGACCACATATGACACATAAGACACCACTGGTATATCAGATGTAATCCTAAAACCTATGCAATCAGATTTAGTGTGTGGCAAGCAATTTTTGGGCCAAATTTCAGACTTATAGACCAACATTTGGTACTGGTTTGGGCTGATTTACATCTATTTTGGGCTATTTTTACAACAATATTTGGGTGAAATATTTTCTGTTCAGAGATGTAATGCTCCAAATGCGCCTAAAATATCCATATTAATTTTTAGAATATGCATAAAATTAAATTTGGGCTTCATATTGGCAATATTATGATATTTTTGACATTACACATCTGAGGGGGTCATGGGGCCCCCCCACACCCCGAAAATTGAAATTCTAAAAGTGACCCTCGAGTGTGCCAGCCCAATACAAATTCATTCTTTGATATAAACTGAGTTTCCTGTGAAAATTTCAGCCAGATTGACCAACTTTAAGGGGTGTTTTGGGCTGATCTGGCATTTTATGACTCCCTCGCCAACTGCACTCTCTGAACCTGCACTTTGGGCTGGATATGAATTTCTCAAAGAACAAACTATTAAAATTCATTTCAGGGGCGACTCCTGTAGGAAACAATATGGTTTTCAACCTTGAATCTACCTTAATTGAGAATATATCAGCATTTCCTTATACAGCCATCTGTGACTGTATTTTCGCCTTCCTGGACCACATATGACACATAAGACACCACTGGTATATCAGATGTAATCCTAAAACCTATGCAATCAGATTTAGTGTGTGGCAAGCAATTTTTGGGCCAAATTTCAGACTTATAGACCAACATTTGGTACTGGTTTGGGCTGATTTACATCTATTTTGGGCTATTTTTACAACAATATTTGGGTGAAATATTTTCTGTTCAGAGATGTAATGCTCCAAATGCGCCTAAAATATCCATATTAATTTTTAGAATATGCATAAAATTAAATTTGGGCTTCATATTGGCAATATTATGATATTTTTGACATTACACATCTGAGGGGGTCATGGGGCCCCCCCACACCCCGAAAATTGAAATTCTAAAAGTGACCCTCGAGTGTGCCAGCCCAATACAAATTCATTCTTTGATATAAACTGAGTTTCCTGTGAAAATTTCAGCCAGATTGACCAACTTTAAGGGGTGTTTTGGGCTGATCTGGCATTTTATGACTCCCTCGCCAACTGCACTCCCTGAACCTGCACTTTGGGCTGGATATGAATTTCTCAAAAAACAAACTATTAAAATTCATTTCAGGGGCGACTCCTGTAGGAAACAATATGGTTTTCAACCTTGAATCTACCTTAATTGAGAATATATCAGCATTTCCTTATACAGCCATCTGTGACTGTATTTTCGCCTTCCTGGACCACATATGACACATAAGACACCACTGGTATATCAGATGTAATCCTAAAACCTATGCAATCAGATTTAGTGTGTGGCAAGCAATTTTTGGGCCAAATTTCAGACTTATAGACCAACATTTGGTACTGGTTTGGGCTGATTTACATCTATTTTGGGCTATTTTTACAACAATATTTGGGTGAAATATTTTCTGTTCAGAGATGTAATGCTCCAAATGCGCCTAAAATATCCATATTAATTTTTAGAATATGCATAAAATTAAATTTGGGCTTCATATTGGCAATATTATGATATTTTTGACATTACACATCTGAGGGGGTCATGGGGCCCCCCCACACCCCGAAAATTGAAATTCTAAAAGTGACCCTCGAGTGTGCCAGCCCAATACAAATTCATTCTTTGATATAAACTGAGTTTCCTGTGAAAATTTCAGCCAGATTGACCAACTTTAAGGGGTGTTTTGGGCTGATCTGGCATTTTATGACTCCCTCGCCAACTGCACTCCCTGAACCTGCACTTTGGGCTGGATATGAATTTCTCAAAGAACAAACTATTAAAATTCATTTCAGGGGCGACTCCTGTAGGAAACAATATGGTTTTCAACCTTGAATCTACCTTAATTGAGAATATATCAGCATTTCCTTATACAGCCATCTGTGACTGTATTTTCGCCTTCCTGGACCACATATGACACATAAGACACCACTGGTATATCAGATGTAATCCTAAAACCTATGCAATCAGATTTAGTGTGTGGCAAGCAATTTTTGGGCCAAATTTCAGACTTATAGACCAACATTTGGTACTGGTTTGGGCTGATTTACATCTATTTTGGGCTATTTTTACAACAATATTTGGGTGAAATATTTTCTGTTCAGAGATGTAATGCTCCAAATGCGCCTAAAATATCCATATTAATTTTTAGAATATGCATAAAATTAAATTTGGGCTTCATATTGGCAATATTATGATATTTTTGACATTACACATCTGAGGGGGTCATGGGGCCCCCCCACACCCCGAAAATTGAAATTCTAAAAGTGACCCTCGAGTGTGCCAGCCCAATACAAATTCATTCTTTGATATAAACTGAGTTTCCTGTGAAAATTTCAGCCAGATTGACCAACTTTAAGGGGTGTTTTGGGCTGATCTGGCATTTTATGACTCCCTCGCCAACTGCACTCTCTGAACCTGCACTTTGGGCTGGATATGAATTTCTCAAAGAACAAACTATTAAAATTCATTTCAGGGGCGACTCCTGTAGGAAACAATATGGTTTTCAACCTTGAATCTACCTTAATTGAGAATATATCAGCATTTCCTTATACAGCCATCTGTGACTGTATTTTCGCCTTCCTGGACCACATATGACACATAAGACACCACTGGTATATCAGATGTAATCCTAAAACCTATGCAATCAGATTTAGTGTGTGGCAAGCAATTTTTGGGCCAAATTTCAGACTTATAGACCAACATTTGGTACTGGTTTGGGCTGATTTACATCTATTTTGGGCTATTTTTACAACAATATTTGGGTGAAATATTTTCTGTTCAGAGATGTAATGCTCCAAATGCGCCTAAAATATCCATATTAATTTTTAGAATATGCATAAAATTAAATTTGGGCTTCATATTGGCAATATTATGATATTTTTGACATTACACATCTGAGGGGGTCATGGGGCCCCCCCACACCCCGAAAATTGAAATTCTAAAAGTGACCCTCGAGTATGCCAGCCCAATACAAATTCATTCTTTGATATAAACTGAGTTTCCTGTGAAAATTTCAGCCAGATTGACCAACTTTAAGGGGTGTTTTGGGCTGATCTGGCATTTTATGACTCCCTCGCCAACTGCACTCCCTGAACCTGCACTTTGGGCTGGATATGAATTTCTCAAAGAACAAACTATTAAAATTCATTTCAGGGGCGACTCCTGTAGGAAACAATATGGTTTTCAACCTTGAATCTACCTTAATTGAGAATATATCAGCATTTCCTTATACAGCCATCTGTGACTGTATTTTCGCCTTCCTGGACCACATATGACACATAAGACACCACTGGTATATCAGATGTAATCCTAAAACCTATGCAATCAGATTTAGTGTGTGGCAAGCAATTTTTGGGCCAAATTTCAGACTTATAGACCAACATTTGGTACTGGTTTGGGCTGATTTACATCTATTTTGGGCTATTTTTACAACAATATTTGGGTGAAATATTTTCTGTTCAGAGATGTAATGCTCCAAATGCGCCTAAAATATCCATATTAATTTTTAGAATATGCATAAAATTAAATTTGGGCTTCATATTGGCAATATTATGATATTTTTGACATTACACATCTGAGGGGGTCATGGGGCCCCCCCACACCCCGAAAATTGAAATTCTAAAAGTGACCCTCGAGTGTGCCAGCCCAATACAAATTCATTCTTTGATATAAACTGAGTTTCCTGTGAAAATTTCAGCCAGATTGACCAACTTTAAGGGGTGTTTTGGGCTGATCTGGCATTTTATGACTCCCTCGCCAACTGCACTCCCTGAACCTGCACTTTGGGCTGGATATGAATTTCTCAAAGAACAAACTATTAAAATTCATTTCAGGGGCGACTCCTGTAGGAAACAATATGGTTTTCAACCTTGAATCTACCTTAATTGAGAATATATCAGCATTTCCTTATACAGCCATCTGTGACTGTATTTTCGCCTTCCTGGACCACATATGACACATAAGACACCACTGGTATATCAGATGTAATCCTAAAACCTATGCAATCAGATTTAGTGTGTGGCAAGCAATTTTTGGGCCAAATTTCAGACTTATAGACCAACATTTGGTACTGGTTTGGGCTGATTTACATCTATTTTGGGCTATTTTTACAACAATATTTGGGTGAAATATTTTCTGTTCAGAGATGTAATGCTCCAAATGCGCCTAAAATATCCATATTAATTTTTAGAATATGCATAAAATTAAATTTGGGCTTCATATTGGCAATATTATGATATTTTTGACATTACACATCTGAGGGGGTCATGGGGCCCCCCCACACCCCGAAAATTGAAATTCTAAAAGTGACCCTCGAGTGTGCCAGCCCAATACAAATTCATTCTTTGATATAAACTGAGTTTCCTGTGAAAATTTCAGCCAGATTGACCAACTTTAAGGGGTGTTTTGGGCTGATCTGGCATTTTATGACTCCCTCGCCAACTGCACTCCCTGAACCTGCACTTTGGGCTGGATATGAATTTCTCAAAGAACAAACTATTAAAATTCATTTCAGGGGCGACTCCTGTAGGAAACAATATGGTTTTCAACCTTGAATCTACCTTAATTGAGAATATATCAGCATTTCCTTATACAGCCATCTGTGACTGTATTTTCGCCTTCCTGGACCACATATGACACATAAGACACCACTGGTATATCAGATGTAATCCTAAAACCTATGCAATCAGATTTAGTGTGTGGCAAGCAATTTTTGGGCCAAATTTCAGACTTATAGACCAACATTTGGTACTGGTTTGGGCTGATTTACATCTATTTTGGGCTATTTTTACAACAATATTTGGGTGAAATATTTTCTGTTCAGAGATGTAATGCTCCAAATGCGCCTAAAATATCCATATTAATTTTTAGAATATGCATAAAATTACATTTGGGCTTCATATTGGCAATATTATGATATTTTTGACATTACACATCTGAGGGGGTCATGGGGCCCCCCCACACCCCGAAAATTGAAATTCTAAAAGTGACCCTCGAGTGTGCCAGCCCAATACAAATTCATTCTTTGATATAAACTGAGTTTCCTGTGAAAATTTCAGCCAGATTGACCAACTTTAAGGGGTGTTTTGGGCTGATCTGGCATTTTATGACTCCCTCGCCAACTGCACTCCCTGAACCTGCACTTTGGGCTGGATATGAATTTCTCAAAGAACAAACTATTAAAATTCATTTCAGGGGCGACTCCTGTAGGAAACAATATTGTTTTCAACCTTGAATCTACCTTAATTGAGAATATATCAGCATTTCCTTATACAGCCATCTGTGACTGTATTTTCGCCTTCCTGGACCACATATGACACATAAGACACCACTGGTATATCAGATGTAATCCTAAAACCTATGCAATCAGATTTAGTGTGTGGCAAGCAATTTTTGGGCCAAATTTCAGACTTATAGACCAACATTTGGTACTGGTTTGGGCTGATTTACATCTATTTTGGGCTATTTTTACAACAATATTTGGGTGAAATATTTTCTGTTCAGAGATGTAATGCTCCAAATGCGCCTAAAATATCCATATTAATTTTTAGAATATGCATAAAATTAAATTTGGGCTTCATATTGGCAATATTATGATATTTTTGACATTACACATCTGAGGGGGTCATGGGGCCCCCCCACACCCCGAAAATTGAAATTCTAAAAGTGACCCTCGAGTGTGCCAGCCCAATACAAATTCATTCTTTGATATAAACTGAGTTTCCTGTGAAAATTTCAGCCAGATTGACCAACTTTAAGGGGTGTTTTGGGCTGATCTGGCATTTTATGACTCCCTCGCCAACTGCACTCCCTGAACCTGCACTTTGGGCTGGATATGAATTTCTCAAAGAACAAACTATTAAAATTCATTTCAGGGGCGACTCCTGTAGGAAACAATATGGTTTTCAACCTTGAATCTACCTTAATTGAGAATATATCAGCATTTCCTTATACAGCCATCTGTGACTGTATTTTCGCCTTCCTGGACCACATATGACACATAAGACACCACTGGTATATCAGATGTAATCCTAAAACCTATGCAATCAGATTTAGTGTGTGGCAAGCAATTTTTGGGCCAAATTTCAGACTTATAGACCAACATTTGGTACTGGTTTGGGCTGATTTACATCTATTTTGGGCTATTTTTACAACAATATTTGGGTGAAATATTTTCTGTTCAGAGATGTAATGCTCCAAATGCGCCTAAAATATCCATATTAATTTTTAGAATATGCATAAAATTAAATTTGGGCTTCATATTGGCAATATTATGATATTTTTGACATTACACATCTGAGGGGGTCATGGGGCCCCCCCACACCCCGAAAATTGAAATTCTAAAAGTGACCCTCGAGTGTGCCAGCCCAATACAAATTCATTCTTTGATATAAACTGAGTTTCCTGTGAAAATTTCAGCCAGATTGACCAACTTTAAGGGGTGTTTTGGGCTGATCTGGCATTTTATGACTCCCTCGCCAACTGCACTCCCTGAACCTGCACTTTGGGCTGGATATGAATTTCTCAAAGAACAAACTATTAAAATTCATTTCAGGGGCGACTCCTGTAGGAAACAATATGGTTTTCAACCTTGAATCTACCTTAATTGAGAATATATCAGCATTTCCTTATACAGCCATCTGTGACTGTATTTTCGCCTTCCTGGACCACATATGACACATAAGACACCACTGGTATATCAGATGTAATCCTAAAACCTATGCAATCAGATTTAGTGTGTGGCAAGCAATTTTTGGGCCAAATTTCAGACTTATAGACCAACATTTGGTACTGGTTTGGGCTGATTTACATCTATTTTGGGCTATTTTTACAACAATATTTGGGTGAAATATTTTCTGTTCAGAGATGTAATGCTCCAAATGCGCCTAAAATATCCATATTAATTTTTAGAATATGCATAAAATTAAATTTGGGCTTCATATTGGCAATATTATGATATTTTTGACATTACACATCTGAGGGGGTCATGGGGCCCCCCCACACCCCGAAAATTGAAATTCTAAAAGTGACCCTCGAGTGTGCCAGCCCAATACAAATTCATTCTTTGATATAAACTGAGTTTCCTGTGAAAATTTCAGCCAGATTGACCAACTTTAAGGGGTGTTTTGGGCTGATCTGGCATTTTATGACTCCCTCGCCAACTGCACTCCCTGAACCTGCACTTTGGGCTGGATATGAATTTCTCAAAGAACAAACTATTAAAATTCATTTCAGGGGCGACTCCTGTAGGAAACAATATGGTTTTCAACCTTGAATCTACCTTAATTGAGAATATATCAGCATTTCCTTATACAGCCATCTGTGACTGTATTTTCGCCTTCCTGGACCACATATGACACATAAGACACCACTGGTATATCAGATGTAATCCTAAAACCTATGCAATCAGATTTAGTGTGTGGCAAGCAATTTTTGGGCCAAATTTCAGACTTATAGACCAACATTTGGTACTGGTTTGGGCTGATTTACATCTATTTTGGGCTATTTTTACAACAATATTTGGGTGAAATATTTTCTGTTCAGAGATGTAATGCTCCAAATGCGCCTAAAATATCCATATTAATTTTTAGAATATGCATAAAATTAAATTTGGGCTTCATATTGGCAATATTATGATATTTTTGACATTACACATCTGAGGGGGTCATGGGGCCCCCCCACACCCCGAAAATTGAAATTCTAAAAGTGACCCTCGAGTGTGCCAGCCCAATACAAATTCATTCTTTGATATAAACTGAGTTTCCTGTGAAAATTTCAGCCAGATTGACCAACTTTAAGGGGTGTTTTGGGCTGATCTGGCATTTTATGACTCCCTCGCCAACTGCACTCCCTGAACCTGCACTTTGGGCTGGATATGAATTTCTCAAAGAACAAACTATTAAAATTCATTTCAGGGGCGACTCCTGTAGGAAACAATATGGTTTTCAACCTTGAATCTACCTTAATTGAGAATATATCAGCATTTCCTTATACAGCCATCTGTGACTGTATTTTCGCCTTCCTGGACCACATATGACACATAAGACACCACTGGTATATCAGATGTAATCCTAAAACCTATGCAATCAGATTTAGTGTGTGGCAAGCAATTTTTGGGCCAAATTTCAGACTTATAGACCAACATTTGGTACTGGTTTGGGCTGATTTACATCTATTTTGGGCTATTTTTACAACAATATTTGGGTGAAATATTTTCTGTTCAGAGATGTAATGCTCCAAATGCGCCTAAAATATCCATATTAATTTTTAGAATATGCATAAAATTAAATTTGGGCTTCATATTGGCAATATTATGATATTTTTGACATTACACATCTGAGGGGGTCATGGGGCCCCCCCACACCCCGAAAATTGAAATTCTAAAAGTGACCCTCGAGTGTGCCAGCCCAATACAAATTCATTCTTTGATATAAACTGAGTTTCCTGTGAAAATTTCAGCCAGATTGACCAACTTTAAGGGGTGTTTTGGGCTGATCTGGCATTTTATGACTCCCTCGCCAACTGCACTCCCTGAACCTGCACTTTGGGCTGGATATGAATTTCTCAAAGAACAAACTATTAAAATTCATTTCAGGGGCGACTCCTGTAGGAAACAATATGGTTTTCAACCTTGAATCTACCTTAATTGAGAATATATCAGCATTTCCTTATACAGCCATCTGTGACTGTATTTTCGCCTTCCTGGACCACATATGACACATAAGACACCACTGGTATATCAGATGTAATCCTAAAACCTATGCAATCAGATTTAGTGTGTGGCAAGCAATTTTTGGGCCAAATTTCAGACTTATAGACCAACATTTGGTACTGGTTTGGGCTGATTTACATCTATTTTGGGCTATTTTTACAACAATATTTGGGTGAAATATTTTCTGTTCAGAGATGTAATGCTCCAAATGCGCCTAAAATATCCATATTAATTTTTAGAATATGCATAAAATTAAATTTGGGCTTCATATTGGCAATATTATGATATTTTTGACATTACACATCTGAGGGGGTCATGGGGCCCCCCCACACCCCGAAAATTGAAATTCTAAAAGTGACCCTCGAGTGTGCCAGCCCAATACAAATTCATTCTTTGATATAAACTGAGTTTCCTGTGAAAATTTCAGCCAGATTGACCAACTTTAAGGGGTGTTTTGGGCTGATCTGGCATTTTATGACTCCCTCGCCAACTGCACTCCCTGAACCTGCACTTTGGGCTGGATATGAATTTCTCAAAGAACAAACTATTAAAATTCATTTCAGGGGCGACTCCTGTAGGAAACAATATGGTTTTCAACCTTGAATCTACCTTAATTGAGAATATATCAGCATTTCCTTATACAGCCATCTGTGACTGTATTTTCGCCTTCCTGGACCACATATGACACATAAGACACCACTGGTATATCAGATGTAATCCTAAAACCTATGCAATCAGATTTAGTGTGTGGCAAGCAATTTTTGGGCCAAATTTCAGACTTATAGACCAACATTTGGTACTGGTTTGGGCTGATTTACATCTATTTTGGGCTATTTTTACAACAATATTTGGGTGAAATATTTTCTGTTCAGAGATGTAATGCTCCAAATGCGCCTAAAATATCCATATTAATTTTTAGAATATGCATAAAATTAAATTTGGGCTTCATATTGGCAATATTATGATATTTTTGACATTACACATCTGAGGGGGTCATGGGGCCCCCCCACACCCCGAAAATTGAAATTCTAAAAGTGACCCTCGAGTGTGCCAGCCCAATACAAATTCATTCTTTGATATAAACTGAGTTTCCTGTGAAAATTTCAGCCAGATTGACCAACTTTAAGGGGTGTTTTGGGCTGATCTGGCATTTTATGACTCCCTCGCCAACTGCACTCCCTGAACCTGCACTTTGGGCTGGATATGAATTTCTCAAAGAACAAACTATTAAAATTCATTTCAGGGGCGACTCCTGTAGGAAACAATATGGTTTTCAACCTTGAATCTACCTTAATTGAGAATATATCAGCATTTCCTTATACAGCCATCTGTGACTGTATTTTCGCCTTCCTGGACCACATATGACACATAAGACACCACTGGTATATCAGATGTAATCCTAAAACCTATGCAATCAGATTTAGTGTGTGGCAAGCAATTTTTGGGCCAAATTTCAGACTTATAGACCAACATTTGGTACTGGTTTGGGCTGATTTACATCTATTTTGGGCTATTTTTACAACAATATTTGGGTGAAATATTTTCTGTTCAGAGATGTAATGCTCCAAATGCGCCTAAAATATCCATATTAATTTTTAGAATATGCATAAAATTAAATTTGGGCTTCATATTGGCAATATTATGATATTTTTGACATTACACATCTGAGGGGGTCATGGGGCCCCCCCACACCCCGAAAATTGAAATTCTAAAAGTGACCCTCGAGTGTGCCAGCCCAATACAAATTCATTCTTTGATATAAACTGAGTTTCCTGTGAAAATTTCAGCCAGATTGACCAACTTTAAGGGGTGTTTTGGGCTGATCTGGCATTTTATGACTCCCTCGCCAACTGCACTCCCTGAACCTGCACTTTGGGCTGGATATGAATTTCTCAAAGAACAAACTATTAAAATTCATTTCAGGGGCGACTCCTGTAGGAAACAATATGGTTTTCAACCTTGAATCTACCTTAATTGAGAATATATCAGCATTTCCTTATACAGCCATCTGTGACTGTATTTTCGCCTTCCTGGACCACATATGACACATAAGACACCACTGGTATATCAGATGTAATCCTAAAACCTATGCAATCAGATTTAGTGTGTGGCAAGCAATTTTTGGGCCAAATTTCAGACTTATAGACCAACATTTGGTACTGGTTTGGGCTGATTTACATCTATTTTGGGCTATTTTTACAACAATATTTGGGTGAAATATTTTCTGTTCAGAGATGTAATGCTCCAAATGCGCCTAAAATATCCATATTAATTTTTAGAATATGCATAAAATTAAATTTGGGCTTCATATTGGCAATATTATGATATTTTTGACATTACACATCTGAGGGGGTCATGGGGCCCCCCCACACCCCGAAAATTGAAATTCTAAAAGTGACCCTCGAGTGTGCCAGCCCAATACAAATTCATTCTTTGATATAAACTGAGTTTCCTGTGAAAATGTCAGCCAGATTGACCAACTTTAAGGGGTGTTTTGGGCTGATCTGGCATTTTATGACTCCCTCGCCAACTGCACTCCCTGAACCTGCACTTTGGGCTGGATATGAATTTCTCAAAGAACAAACTATTAAAATTCATTTCAGGGGCGACTCCTGTAGGAAACAATATGGTTTTCAACCTTGAATCTACCTTAATTGAGAATATATCAGCATTTCCTTATACAGCCATCTGTGACTGTATTTTCGCCTTCCTGGACCACATATGACACATAAGACACCACTGGTAAATCAGATGTAATCCTAAAACCTATGCAATCAGATTTAGTGTGTGGCAAGCAATTTTTGGGCCAAATTTCAGACTTATAGACCAACATTTGGTACTGGTTTGGGCTGATTTACATCTATTTTGGGCTATTTTTACAACAATATTTGGGTGAAATATTTTCTGTTCAGAGATGTAATGCTCCAAATGCGCCTAAAATATCCATATTAATTTTTAGAATATGCATAAAATTAAATTTGGGCTTCATATTGGCAATATTATGATATTTTTGACATTACACATCTGAGGGGGTCATGGGGCCCCCCCCACACCCCGAAAATTGAAATTCTAAAAGTGACCCTCGAGTGTGCCAGCCCAATACAAATTCATTCTTTGATATAAACTGAGTTTCCTGTGAAAATTTCAGCCAGATTGACCAACTTTAAGGGGTGTTTTGGGCTGATCTGGCATTTTATGACTCCCTCGCCAACTGCACTCCCTGAACCTGCACTTTGGGCTGGATATGAATTTCTCAAAGAACAAACTATTAAAATTCATTTCAGGGGCGACTCCTGTAGGAAACAATATGGTTTTCAACCTTGAATCTACCTTAATTGAGAATATATCAGCATTTCCTTATACAGCCATCTGTGACTGTATTTTCGCCTTCCTGGACCACATATGACACATAAGACACCACTGGTATATCAGATGTAATCCTAAAACCTATGCAATCAGATTTAGTGTGTGGCAAGCAATTTTTGGGCCAAATTTCAGACTTATAGACCAACATTTGGTACTGGTTTGGGCTGATTTACATCTATTTTGGGCTATTTTTACAACAATATTTGGGTGAAATATTTTCTGTTCAGAGATGTAATGCTCCAAATGCGCCTAAAATATCCATATTAATTTTTAGAATATGCATAAAATTAAATTTGGGCTTCATATTGGCAATATTATGATATTTTTGACATTACACATCTGAGGGGGTCATGGGGCCCCCCCACACCCCGAAAATTGAAATTCTAAAAGTGACCCTCGAGTGTGCCAGCCCAATACAAATTCATTCTTTGATATAAACTGAGTTTCCTGTGAAAATTTCAGCCAGATTGACCAACTTTAAGGGGTGTTTTGGGCTGATCTGGCATTTTATGACTCCCTCGCCAACTGCACTCCCTGAACCTGCACTTTGGGCTGGATATGAATTTCTCAAAGAACAAACTATTAAAATTCATTTCAGGGGCGACTCCTGTAGGAAACAATATGGTTTTCAACCTTGAATCTACCTTAATTGAGAATATATCAGCATTTCCTTATACAGCCATCTGTGACTGTATTTTCGCCTTCCTGGACCACATATGACACATAAGACACCACTGGTATATCAGATGTAATCCTAAAACCTATGCAATCAGATTTAGTGTGTGGCAAGCAATTTTTGGGCCAAATTTCAGACTTATAGACCAACATTTGGTACTGGTTTGGGCTGATTTACATCTATTTTGGGCTATTTTTACAACAATATTTGGGTGAAATATTTTCTGTTCAGAGATGTAATGCTCCAAATGCGCCTAAAATATCCATATTAATTTTTAGAATATGCATAAAATTAAATTTGGGCTTCATATTGGCAATATTATGATATTTTTGACATTACACATCTGAGGGGGTCATGGGGCCCCCCCACACCCCGAAAATTGAAATTCTAAAAGTGACCCTCGAGTGTGCCAGCCCAATACAAATTCATTCTTTGATATAAACTGAGTTTCCTGTGAAAATTTCAGCCAGATTGACCAACTTTAAGGGGTGTTTTGGGCTGATCTGGCATTTTATGACTCCCTCGCCAACTGCACTCCCTGAACCTGCACTTTGGGCTGGATATGAATTTCTCAAAGAACAAACTATTAAAATTCATTTCAGGGGCGACTCCTGTAGGAAACAATATGGTTTTCAACCTTGAATCTACCTTAATTGAGAATATATCAGCATTTCCTTATACAGCCATCTGTGACTGTATTTTCGCCTTCCTGGACCACATATGACACATAAGACACCACTGGTATATCAGATGTAATCCTAAAACCTATGCAATCAGATTTAGTGTGTGGCAAGCAATTTTTGGGCCAAATTTCAGACTTATAGACCAACATTTGGTACTGGTTTGGGCTGATTTACATCTATTTTGGGCTATTTTTACAACAATATTTGGGTGAAATATTTTCTGTTCAGAGATGTAATGCTCCAAATGCGCCTAAAATATCCATATTAATTTTTAGAATATGCATAAAATTAAATTTGGGCTTCATATTGGCAATATTATGATATTTTTGACATTACACATCTGAGGGGGTCATGGGGCCCCCCCACACCCCGAAAATTGAAATTCTAAAAGTGACCCTCGAGTGTGCCAGCCCAATACAAATTCATTCTTTGATATAAACTGAGTTTCCTGTGAAAATTTCAGCCAGATTGACCAACTTTAAGGGGTGTTTTGGGCTGATCTGGCATTTTATGACTCCCTCGCCAACTGCACTCCCTGAACCTGCACTTTGGGCTGGATATGAATTTCTCAAAGAACAAACTATTAAAATTCATTTCAGGGGCGACTCCTGTAGGAAACAATATGGTTTTCAACCTTGAATCTACCTTAATTGAGAATATATCAGCATTTCCTTATACAGCCATCTGTGACTGTATTTTCGCCTTCCTGGACCACATATGACACATAAGACACCACTGGTATATCAGATGTAATCCTAAAACCTATGCAATCAGATTTAGTGTGTGGCAAGCAATTTTTGGGCCAAATTTCAGACTTATAGACCAACATTTGGTACTGGTTTGGGCTGATTTACATCTATTTTGGGCTATTTTTACAACAATATTTGGGTGAAATATTTTCTGTTCAGAGATGTAATGCTCCAAATGCGCCTAAAATATCCATATTAATTTTTAGAATATGCATAAAATTAAATTTGGGCTTCATATTGGCAATATTATGATATTTTTGACATTACACATCTGAGGGGGTCATGGGGCCCCCCCACACCCCGAAAATTGAAATTCTAAAAGTGACCCTCGAGTGTGCCAGCCCAATACAAATTCATTCTTTGATATAAACTGAGTTTCCTGTGAAAATTTCAGCCAGATTGACCAACTTTAAGGGGTGTTTTGGGCTGATCTGGCATTTTATGACTCCCTCGCCAACTGCACTCCCTGAACCTGCACTTTGGGCTGGATATGAATTTCTCAAAGAACAAACTATTAAAATTCATTTCAGGGGCGACTCCTGTAGGAAACAATATGGTTTTCAACCTTGAATCTACCTTAATTGAGAATATATCAGCATTTCCTTATACAGCCATCTGTGACTGTATTTTCGCCTTCCTGGACCACATATGACACATAAGACACCACTGGTATATCAGATGTAATCCTAAAACCTATGCAATCAGATTTAGTGTGTGGCAAGCAATTTTTGGGCCAAATTTCAGACTTATAGACCAACATTTGGTACTGGTTTGGGCTGATTTACATCTATTTTGGGCTATTTTTACAACAATATTTGGGTGAAATATTTTCTGTTCAGAGATGTAATGCTCCAAATGCGCCTAAAATATCCATATTAATTTTTAGAATATGCATAAAATTAAATTTGGGCTTCATATTGGCAATATTATGATATTTTTGACATTACACATCTGAGGGGGTCATGGGGCCCCCCCACACCCCGAAAATTGAAATTCTAAAAGTGACCCTCGAGTGTGCCAGCCCAATACAAATTCATTCTTTGATATAAACTGAGTTTCCTGTGAAAATTTCAGCCAGATTGACCAACTTTAAGGGGTGTTTTGGGCTGATCTGGCATTTTATGACTCCCTCGCCAACTGCACTCCCTGAACCTGCACTTTGGGCTGGATATGAATTTCTCAAAGAACAAACTATTAAAATTCATTTCAGGGGCGACTCCTGTAGGAAACAATATGGTTTTCAACCTTGAATCTACCTTAATTGAGAATATATCAGCATTTCCTTATACAGCCATCTGTGACTGTATTTTCGCCTTCCTGGACCACATATGACACATAAGACACCACTGGTATATCAGATGTAATCCTAAAACCTATGCAATCAGATTTAGTGTGTGGCAAGCAATTTTTGGGCCAAATTTCAGACTTATAGACCAACATTTGGTACTGGTTTGGGCTGATTTACATCTATTTTGGGCTATTTTTACAACAATATTTGGGTGAAATATTTTCTGTTCAGAGATGTAATGCTCCAAATGCGCCTAAAATATCCATATTAATTTTTAGAATATGCATAAAATTAAATTTGGGCTTCATATTGGCAATATTATGATATTTTTGACATTACACATCTGAGGGGGTCATGGGGCCCCCCCACACCCCGAAAATTGAAATTCTAAAAGTGACCCTCGAGTGTGCCAGCCCAATACAAATTCATTCTTTGATATAAACTGAGTTTCCTGTGAAAATTTCAGCCAGATTGACCAACTTTAAGGGGTGTTTTGGGCTGATCTGGCATTTTATGACTCCCTCGCCAACTGCACTCCCTGAACCTGCACTTTGGGCTGGATATGAATTTCTCAAAGAACAAACTATTAAAATTCATTTCAGGGGCGACTCCTGTAGGAAACAATATGGTTTTCAACCTTGAATCTACCTTAATTGAGAATATATCAGCATTTCCTTATACAGCCATCTGTGACTGTATTTTCGCCTTCCTGGACCACATATGACACATAAGACACCACTGGTATATCAGATGTAATCCTAAAACCTATGCAATCAGATTTAGTGTGTGGCAAGCAATTTTTGGGCCAAATTTCAGACTTATAGACCAACATTTGGTACTGGTTTGGGCTGATTTACATCTATTTTGGGCTATTTTTACAACAATATTTGGGTGAAATATTTTCTGTTCAGAGATGTAATGCTCCAAATGCGCCTAAAATATCCATATTAATTTTTAGAATATGCATAAAATTAAATTTGGGCTTCATATTGGCAATATTATGATATTTTTGACATTACACATCTGAGGGGGTCATGGGGCCCCCCCACACCCCGAAAATTGAAATTCTAAAAGTGACCCTCGAGTGTGCCAGCCCAATACAAATTCATTCTTTGATATAAACTGAGTTTCCTGTGAAAATTTCAGCCAGATTGACCAACTTTAAGGGGTGTTTTGGGCTGATCTGGCATTTTATGACTCCCTCGCCAACTGCACTCCCTGAACCTGCACTTTGGGCTGGATATGAATTTCTCAAAGAACAAACTATTAAAATTCATTTCAGGGGCGACTCCTGTAGGAAACAATATGGTTTTCAACCTTGAATCTACCTTAATTGAGAATATATCAGCATTTCCTTATACAGCCATCTGTGACTGTATTTTCGCCTTCCTGGACCACATATGACACATAAGACACCACTGGTATATCAGATGTAATCCTAAAACCTATGCAATCAGATTTAGTGTGTGGCAAGCAATTTTTGGGCCAAATTTCAGACTTATAGACCAACATTTGGTACTGGTTTGGGCTGATTTACATCTATTTTGGGCTATTTTTACAACAATATTTGGGTGAAATATTTTCTGTTCAGAGATGTAATGCTCCAAATGCGCCTAAAATATCCATATTAATTTTTAGAATATGCATAAAATTAAATTTGGGCTTCATATTGGCAATATTATGATATTTTTGACATTACACATCTGAGGGGGTCATGGGGCCCCCCCACACCCCGAAAATTGAAATTCTAAAAGTGACCCTCGAGTGTGCCAGCCCAATACAAATTCATTCTTTGATATAAACTGAGTTTCCTGTGAAAATTTCAGCCAGATTGACCAACTTTAAGGGGTGTTTTGGGCTGATCTGGCATTTTATGACTCCCTCGCCAACTGCACTCCCTGAACCTGCACTTTGGGCTGGATATGAATTTCTCAAAGAACAAACTATTAAAATTCATTTCAGGGGCGACTCCTGTAGGAAACAATATGGTTTTCAACCTTGAATCTACCTTAATTGAGAATATATCAGCATTTCCTTATACAGCCATCTGTGACTGTATTTTCGCCTTCCTGGACCACATATGACACATAAGACACCACTGGTATATCAGATGTAATCCTAAAACCTATGCAATCAGATTTAGTGTGTGGCAAGCAATTTTTGGGCCAAATTTCAGACTTATAGACCAACATTTGGTACTGGTTTGGGCTGATTTACATCTATTTTGGGCTATTTTTACAACAATATTTGGGTGAAATATTTTCTGTTCAGAGATGTAATGCTCCAAATGCGCCTAAAATATCCATATTAATTTTTAGAATATGCATAAAATTAAATTTGGGCTTCATATTGGCAATATTATGATATTTTTGACATTACACATCTGAGGGGGTCATGGGGCCCCCCCACACCCCGAAAATTGAAATTCTAAAAGTGACCCTCGAGTGTGCCAGCCCAATACAAATTCATTCTTTGATATAAACTGAGTTTCCTGTGAAAATTTCAGCCAGATTGACCAACTTTAAGGGGTGTTTTGGGCTGATCTGGCATTTTATGACTCCCTCGCCAACTGCACTCCCTGAACCTGCACTTTGGGCTGGATATGAATTTCTCAAAGAACAAACTATTAAAATTCATTTCAGGGGCGACTCCTGTAGGAAACAATATGGTTTTCAACCTTGAATCTACCTTAATTGAGAATATATCAGCATTTCCTTATACAGCCATCTGTGACTGTATTTTCGCCTTCCTGGACCACATATGACACATAAGACACCACTGGTATATCAGATGTAATCCTAAAACCTATGCAATCAGATTTAGTGTGTGGCAAGCAATTTTTGGGCCAAATTTCAGACTTATAGACCAACATTTGGTACTGGTTTGGGCTGATTTACATCAATTTTGGGCTATTTTTACAACAATATTTGGGTGAAATATTTTCTGTTCAGAGATGTAATGCTCCAAATGCGCCTAAAATATCCATATTAATTTTTAGAATATGCATAAAATTAAATTTGGGCTTCATATTGGCAATATTATGATATTTTTGACATTACACATCTGAGGGGGTCATGGGGCCCCCCCACACCCCGAAAATTGAAATTCTAAAAGTGACCCTCGAGTGTGCCAGCCCAATACAAATTCATTCTTTGATATAAACTGAGTTTCCTGTGAAAATTTCAGCCAGATTGACCAACTTTAAGGGGTGTTTTGGGCTGATCTGGCATTTTATGACTCCCTCGCCAACTGCACTCCCTGAACCTGCACTTTGGGCTGGATATGAATTTCTCAAAGAACAAACTATTAAAATTCATTTCAGGGGCGACTCCTGTAGGAAACAATATGGTTTTCAACCTTGAATCTACCTTAATTGAGAATATATCAGCATTTCCTTATACAGCCATCTGTGACTGTATTTTCGCCTTCCTGGACCACATATGACACATAAGACACCACTGGTATATCAGATGTAATCCTAAAACCTATGCAATCAGATTTAGTGTGTGGCAAGCAATTTTTGGGCCAAATTTCAGACTTATAGACCAACATTTGGTACTGGTTTGGGCTGATTTACATCAATTTTGGGCTATTTTTACAACAATATTTGGGTGAAATATTTTCTGTTCAGAGATGTAATGCTCCAAATGCGCCTAAAATATCCATATTAATTTTTAGAATATGCATAAAATTAAATTTGGGCTTCATATTGGCAATATTATGATATTTTTGACATTACACATCTGAGGGGGTCATGGGGCCCCCCCACACCCCGAAAATTGAAATTCTAAAAGTGACCCTCGAGTGTGCCAGCCCAATACAAATTCATTCTTTGATATAAACTGAGTTTCCTGTGAAAATTTCAGCCAGATTGACCAACTTTAAGGGGTGTTTTGGGCTGATCTGGCATTTTATGACTCCCTCGCCAACTGCACTCCCTGAACCTGCACTTTGGGCTGGATATGAATTTCTCAAAGAACAAACTATTAAAATTCATTTCAGGGGCGACTCCTGTAGGAAACAATATGGTTTTCAACCTTGAATCTACCTTAATTGAGAATATATCAGCATTTCCTTATACAGCCATCTGTGACTGTATTTTCGCCTTCCTGGACCACATATGACACATAAGACACCACTGGTATATCAGATGTAATCCTAAAACCTATGCAATCAGATTTAGTGTGTGGCAAGCAATTTTTGGGCCAAATTTCAGACTTATAGACCAACATTTGGTACTGGTTTGGGCTGATTTACATCTATTTTGGGCTATTTTTACAACAATATTTGGGTGAAATATTTTCTGTTCAGAGATGTAATGCTCCAAATGCGCCTAAAATATCCATATTAATTTTTAGAATATGCATAAAATTAAATTTGGGCTTCATATTGGCAATATTATGATATTTTTGACATTACACATCTGAGGGGGTCATGGGGCCCCCCCACACCCCGAAAATTGAAATTCTAAAAGTGACCCTCGAGTGTGCCAGCCCAATACAAATTCATTCTTTGATATAAACTGAGTTTCCTGTGAAAATTTCAGCCAGATTGACCAACTTTAAGGGGTGTTTTGGGCTGATCTGGCATTTTATGACTCCCTCGCCAACTGCACTCCCTGAACCTGCACTTTGGGCTGGATATGAATTTCTCAAAGAACAAACTATTAAAATTCATTTCAGGGGCGACTCCTGTAGGAAACAATATGGTTTTCAACCTTGAATCTACCTTAATTGAGAATATATCAGCATTTCCTTATACAGCCATCTGTGACTGTATTTTCGCCTTCCTGGACCACATATGACACATAAGACACCACTGGTATATCAGATGTAATCCTAAAACCTATGCAATCAGATTTAGTGTGTGGCAAGCAATTTTTGGGCCAAATTTCAGACTTATAGACCAACATTTGGTACTGGTTTGGGCTGATTTACATCTATTTTGGGCTATTTTTACAACAATATTTGGGTGAAATATTTTCTGTTCAGAGATGTAATGCTCCAAATGCGCCTAAAATATCCATATTAA
The DNA here is from genome assembly GCA_964017235.1 of Sabellastarte sp. h YS-2021. Classification (NCBI taxonomy): domain Eukaryota; kingdom Metazoa; phylum Annelida; class Polychaeta; order Sabellida; family Sabellidae; genus Sabellastarte; species Sabellastarte sp. h YS-2021. The sequence goes on from CAXHLB010000254.1 coordinate 116,232, forward strand.
TTTTTAGAATATGCATAAAATTAAATTTGGGCTTCATATTGGCAATATTATGATATTTTTGACATTACACATCTGAGGGGGTCATGGGGCCCCCCCACACCCCGAAAATTGAAATTCTAAAAGTGACCCTCGAGTGTGCCAGCCCAATACAAATTCATTCTTTGATATAAACTGAGTTTCCTGAGAAAATTTCAGCCAGATTGACCAACTTTAAGGGGTGTTTTGGGCTGATCTGGCATTTTATGACTCCCTCGCCAACTGCACTCCCTGAACCTGCACTTTGGGCTGGATATGAATTTCTCAAAGAACAAACTATTAAAATTCATTTCAGGGGCGACTCCTGTAGGAAACAATATGGTTTTCAACCTTGAATCTACCTTAATTGAGAATATATCAGCATTTCCTTATACAGCCATCTGTGACTGTATTTTCGCCTTCCTGGACCACATATGACACATAAGACACCACTGGTATATCAGATGTAATCCTAAAACCTATGCAATCAGATTTAGTGTGTGGCAAGCAATTTTTGGGCCAAATTTCAGACTTATAGACCAACATTTGGTACTGGTTTGGGCTGATTTACATCTATTTTGGGCTATTTTTACAACAATATTTGGGTGAAATATTTTCTGTTCAGAGATGTAATGCTCCAAATGCGCCTAAAATATCCATATTAATTTTTAGAATATGCATAAAATTAAATTTGGGCTTCATATTGGCAATATTATGATATTTTTGACATTACACATCTGAGGGGGTCATGGGGCCCCCCCACACCCCGAAAATTGAAATTCTAAAAGTGACCCTCGAGTGTGCCAGCCCAATACAAATTCATTCTTTGATATAAACTGAGTTTCCTGTGAAAATTTCAGCCAGATTGACCAACTTTAAGGGGTGTTTTGGGCTGATCTGGCATTTTATGACTCCCTCGCCAACTGCACTCCCTGAACCTGCACTTTGGGCTGGATATGAATTTCTCAAAGAACAAACTATTAAAATTCATTTCAGGGGCGACTCCTGTAGGAAACAATATGGTTTTCAACCTTGAATCTACCTTAATTGAGAATATATCAGCATTTCCTTATACAGCCATCTGTGACTGTATTTTCGCCTTCCTGGACCACATATGACACATAAGACACCACTGGTATATCAGATGTAATCCTAAAACCTATGCAATCAGATTTAGTGTGTGGCAAGCAATTTTTGGGCCAAATTTCAGACTTATAGACCAACATTTGGTACTGGTTTGGGCTGATTTACATCTATTTTGGGCTATTTTTACAACAATATTTGGGTGAAATATTTTCTGTTCAGAGATGTAATGCTCCAAATGCGCCTAAAATATCCATATTAATTTTTAGAATATGCATAAAATTACATTTGGGCTTCATATTGGCAATATTATGATATTTTTGACATTACACATCTGAGGGGGTCATGGGGCCCCCCCACACCCCGAAAATTGAAATTCTAAAAGTGACCCTCGAGTGTGCCAGCCCAATACAAATTCATTCTTTGATATAAACTGAGTTTCCTGTGAAAATTTCAGCCAGATTGACCAACTTTAAGGGGTGTTTTGGGCTGATCTGGCATTTTATGACTCCCTCGCCAACTGCACTCCCTGAACCTGCACTTTGGGCTGGATATGAATTTCTCAAAGAACAAACTATTAAAATTCATTTCAGGGGCGACTCCTGTAGGAAACAATATGGTTTTCAACCTTGAATCTACCTTAATTGAGAATATATCAGCATTTCCTTATACAGCCATCTGTGACTGTATTTTCGCCTTCCTGGACCACATATGACACATAAGACACCACTGGTATATCAGATGTAATCCTAAAACCTATGCAATCAGATTTAGTGTGTGGCAAGCAATTTTTGGGCCAAATTTCAGACTTATAGACCAACATTTGGTACTGGTTTGGGCTGATTTACATCTATTTTGGGCTATTTTTACAACAATATTTGGGTGAAATATTTTCTGTTCAGAGATGTAATGCTCCAAATGCGCCTAAAATATCCATATTAATTTTTAGAATATGCATACATACAAATTCATTCTTTGATATAAACTGAGTTTCCTGTGAAAATTTCAGCCAGATTGACCAACTTTAAGGGGTGTTTTGGGCTGATCTGGCATTTTATGACTCCCTCGCCAACTGCACTCCCTGAACCTGCACTTTGGGCTGGATATGAATTTCTCAAAGAACAAACTATTAAAATTCATTTCAGGGGCGACTCCTGTAGGAAACAATATGGTTTTCAACCTTGAATCTACCTTAATTGAGAATATATCAGCATTTCCTTATACAGCCATCTGTGACTGTATTTTCGCCTTCCTGGACCACATATGACACATAAGACACCACTGGTATATCAGATGTAATCCTAAAACCTATGCAATCAGATTTAGTGTGTGGCAAGCAATTTTTGGGCCAAATTTCAGACTTATAGACCAACATTTGGTACTGGTTTGGGCTGATTTACATCTATTTTGGGCTATTTTTACAACAATATTTGGGTGAAATATTTTCTGTTCAGAGATGTAATGCTCCAAATGCGCCTAAAATATCCATATTAATTTTTAGAATATGCATAAAATTACATTTGGGCTTCATATTGGCAATATTATGATATTTTTGACATTACACATCTGAGGGGGTCATGGGGCCCCCCCACACCCCGAAAATTGAAATTCTAAAAGTGACCCTCGAGTGTGCCAGCCCAATACAAATTCATTCTTTGATATAAACTGAGTTTCCTGTGAAAATTTCAGCCAGATTGACCAACTTTAAGGGGTGTTTTGGGCTGATCTGGCATTTTATGACTCCCTCGCCAACTGCACTCCCTGAACCTGCACTTTGGGCTGGATATGAATTTCTCAAAGAACAAACTATTAAAATTCATTTCAGGGGCGACTCCTGTAGGAAACAATATGGTTTTCAACCTTGAATCTACCTTAATTGAGAATATATCAGCATTTCCTTATACAGCCATCTGTGACTGTATTTTCGCCTTCCTGGACCACATATGACACATAAGACACCACTGGTATATCAGATGTAATCCTAAAACCTATGCAATCAGATTTAGTGTGTGGCAAGCAATTTTTGGGCCAAATTTCAGACTTATAGACCAACATTTGGTACTGGTTTGGGCTGATTTACATCTATTTTGGGCTATTTTTACAACAATATTTGGGTGAAATATTTTCTGTTCAGAGATGTAATGCTCCAAATGCGCCTAAAATATCCATATTAATTTTTAGAATATGCATAAAATTACATTTGGGCTTCATATTGGCAATATTATGATATTTTTGACATTACACATCTGAGGGGGTCATGGGGCCCCCCCACACCCCGAAAATTGAAATTCTAAAAGTGACCCTCGAGTGTGCCAGCCCAATACAAATTCATTCTTTGATATAAACTGAGTTTCCTGTGAAAATTTCAGCCAGATTGACCAACTTTAAGGGGTGTTTTGGGCTGATCTGGCATTTTATGACTCCCTCGCCAACTGCACTCCCTGAACCTGCACTTTGGGCTGGATATGAATTTCTCAAAGAACAAACTATTAAAATTCATTTCAGGGGCGACTCCTGTAGGAAACAATATGGTTTTCAACCTTGAATCTACCTTAATTGAGAATATATCAGCATTTCCTTATACAGCCATCTGTGACTGTATTTTCGCCTTCCTGGACCACATATGACACATAAGACACCACTGGTATATCAGATGTAATCCTAAAACCTATGCAATCAGATTTAGTGTGTGGCAAGCAATTTTTGGGCCAAATTTCAGACTTATAGACCAACATTTGGTACTGGTTTGGGCTGATTTACATCTATTTTGGGCTATTTTTACAACAATATTTGGGTGAAATATTTTCTGTTCAGAGATGTAATGCTCCAAATGCGCCTAAAATATCCATATTAATTTTTAGAATATGCATAAAATTACATTTGGGCTTCATATTGGCAATATTATGATATTTTTGACATTACACATCTGAGGGGGTCATGGGGCCCCCCCACACCCCGAAAATTGAAATTCTAAAAGTGACCCTCGAGTGTGCCAGCCCAATACAAATTCATTCTTTGATATAAACTGAGTTTCCTGTGAAAATTTCAGCCAGATTGACCAACTTTAAGGGGTGTTTTGGGCTGATCTGGCATTTTATGACTCCCTCGCCAACTGCACTCCCTGAACCTGCACTTTGGGCTGGATATGAATTTCTCAAAGAACAAACTATTAAAATTCATTTCAGGGGCGACTCCTGTAGGAAACAATATGGTTTTCAACCTTGAATCTACCTTAATTGAGAATATATCAGCATTTCCTTATACAGCCATCTGTGACTGTATTTTCGCCTTCCTGGACCACATATGACACATAAGACACCACTGGTATATCAGATGTAATCCTAAAACCTATGCAATCAGATTTAGTGTGTGGCAAGCAATTTTTGGGCCAAATTTCAGACTTATAGACCAACATTTGGTACTGGTTTGGGCTGATTTACATCTATTTTGGGCTATTTTTACAACAATATTTGGGTGAAATATTTTCTGTTCAGAGATGTAATGCTCCAAATGCGCCTAAAATATCCATATTAATTTTTAGAATATGCATAAAATTACATTTGGGCTTCATATTGGCAATATTATGATATTTTTGACATTACACATCTGAGGGGGTCATGGGGCCCCCCCACACCCCGAAAATTGAAATTCTAAAAGTGACCCTCGAGTGTGCCAGCCCAATACAAATTCATTCTTTGATATAAACTGAGTTTCCTGTGAAAATTTCAGCCAGATTGACCAACTTTAAGGGGTGTTTTGGGCTGATCTGGCATTTTATGACTCCCTCGCCAACTGCACTCCCTGAACCTGCACTTTGGGCTGGATATGAATTTCTCAAAGAACAAACTATTAAAATTCATTTCAGGGGCGACTCCTGTAGGAAACAATATGGTTTTCAACCTTGAATCTACCTTAATTGAGAATATATCAGCATTTCCTTATACAGCCATCTGTGACTGTATTTTCGCCTTCCTGGACCACATATGACACATAAGACACCACTGGTATATCAGATGTAATCCTAAAACCTATGCAATCAGATTTAGTGTGTGGCAAGCAATTTTTGGGCCAAATTTCAGACTTATAGACCAACATTTGGTACTGGTTTGGGCTGATTTACATCTATTTTGGGCTATTTTTACAACAATATTTGGGTGAAATATTTTCTGTTCAGAGATGTAATGCTCCAAATGCGCCTAAAATATCCATATTAATTTTTAGAATATGCATAAAATTACATTTGGGCTTCATATTGGCAATATTATGATATTTTTGACATTACAACACATCTGAGGGGGTCATGGGGCCCCCCCACACCCCGAAAATTGAAATTCTAAAAGTGACCCTCGAGTGTGCCAGCCCAATACAAATTCATTCTTTGATATAAACTGAGTTTCCTGTGAAAATTTCAGCCAGATTGACCAACTTTAAGGGGTGTTTTGGGCTGATCTGGCATTTTATGACTCCCTCGCCAACTGCACTCCCTGAACCTGCACTTTGGGCTGGATATGAATTTCTCAAAGAACAAACTATTAAAATTCATTTCAGGGGCGACTCCTGTAGGAAACAATATGGTTTTCAACCTTGAATCTACCTTAATTGAGAATATATCAGCATTTCCTTATACAGCCATCTGTGACTGTATTTTCGCCTTCCTGGACCACATATGACACATAAGACACCACTGGTATATCAGATGTAATCCTAAAACCTATGCAATCAGATTTAGTGTGTGGCAAGCAATTTTTGGGCCAAATTTCAGACTTATAGACCAACATTTGGTACTGGTTTGGGCTGATTTACATCTATTTTGGGCTATTTTTACAACAATATTTGGGTGAAATATTTTCTGTTCAGAGATGTAATGCTCCAAATGCGCCTAAAATATCCATATTAATTTTTAGAATATGCATAAAATTACATTTGGGCTTCATATTGGCAATATTATGATATTTTTGACATTACACATCTGAGGGGGTCATGGGGCCCCCCCACACCCCGAAAATTGAAATTCTAAAAGTGACCCTCGAGTGTGCCAGCCCAATACAAATTCATTCTTTGATATAAACTGAGTTTCCTGTGAAAATTTCAGCCAGATTGACCAACTTTAAGGGGTGTTTTGGGCTGATCTGGCATTTTATGACTCCCTCGCCAACTGCACTCCCTGAACCTGCACTTTGGGCTGGATATGAATTTCTCAAAGAACAAACTATTAAAATTCATTTCAGGGGCGACTCCTGTAGGAAACAATATGGTTTTCAACCTTGAATCTACCTTAATTGAGAATATATCAGCATTTCCTTATACAGCCATCTGTGACTGTATTTTCGCCTTCCTGGACCACATATGACACATAAGACACCACTGGTATATCAGATGTAATCCTAAAACCTATGCAATCAGATTTAGTGTGTGGCAAGCAATTTTTGGGCCAAATTTCAGACTTATAGACCAACATTTGGTACTGGTTTGGGCTGATTTACATCTATTTTGGGCTATTTTTACAACAATATTTGGGTGAAATATTTTCTGTTCAGAGATGTAATGCTCCAAATGCGCCTAAAATATCCATATTAATTTTTAGAATATGCATAAAATTACATTTGGGCTTCATATTGGCAATATTATGATATTTTTGACATTACACATCTGAGGGGGTCATGGGGCCCCCCCACACCCCGAAAATTGAAATTCTAAAAGTGACCCTCGAGTGTGCCAGCCCAATACAAATTCATTCTTTGATATAAACTGAGTTTCCTGTGAAAATTTCAGCCAGATTGACCAACTTTAAGGGGTGTTTTGGGCTGATCTGGCATTTTATGACTCCCTCGCCAACTGCACTCCCTGAACCTGCACTTTGGGCTGGATATGAATTTCTCAAAGAACAAACTATTAAAATTCATTTCAGGGGCGACTCCTGTAGGAAACAATATGGTTTTCAACCTTGAATCTACCTTAATTGAGAATATATCAGCATTTCCTTATACAGCCATCTGTGACTGTATTTTCGCCTTCCTGGACCACATATGACACATAAGACACCACTGGTATATCAGATGTAATCCTAAAACCTATGCAATCAGATTTAGTGTGTGGCAAGCAATTTTTGGGCCAAATTTCAGACTTATAGACCAACATTTGGTACTGGTTTGGGCTGATTTACATCTATTTTGGGCTATTTTTACAACAATATTTGGGTGAAATATTTTCTGTTCAGAGATGTAATGCTCCAAATGCGCCTAAAATATCCATATTAATTTTTAGAATATGCATAAAATTACATTTGGGCTTCATATTGGCAATATTATGATATTTTTGACATTACACATCTGAGGGGGTCATGGGGCCCCCCCACACCCCGAAAATTGAAATTCTAAAAGTGACCCTCGAGTGTGCCAGCCCAATACAAATTCATTCTTTGATATAAACTGAGTTTCCTGTGAAAATTTCAGCCAGATTGACCAACTTTAAGGGGTGTTTTGGGCTGATCTGGCATTTTATGACTCCCTCGCCAACTGCACTCCCTGAACCTGCACTTTGGGCTGGATATGAATTTCTCAAAGAACAAACTATTAAAATTCATTTCAGGGGCGACTCCTGTAGGAAACAATATGGTTTTCAACCTTGAATCTACCTTAATTGAGAATATATCAGCATTTCCTTATACAGCCATCTGTGACTGTATTTTCGCCTTCCTGGACCACATATGACACATAAGACACCACTGGTATATCAGATGTAATCCTAAAACCTATGCAATCAGATTTAGTGTGTGGCAAGCAATTTTTGGGCCAAATTTCAGACTTATAGACCAACATTTGGTACTGGTTTGGGCTGATTTACATCTATTTTGGGCTATTTTTACAACAATATTTGGGTGAAATATTTTCTGTTCAGAGATGTAATGCTCCAAATGCGCCTAAAATATCCATATTAATTTTTAGAATATGCATAAAATTACATTTGGGCTTCATATTGGCAATATTATGATATTTTTGACATTACACATCTGAGGGGGTCATGGGGCCCCCCCACACCCCGAAAATTGAAATTCTAAAAGTGACCCTCGAGTGTGCCAGCCCAATACAAATTCATTCTTTGATATAAACTGAGTTTCCTGTGAAAATTTCAGCCAGATTGACCAACTTTAAGGGGTGTTTTGGGCTGATCTGGCATTTTATGACTCCCTCGCCAACTGCACTCCCTGAACCTGCACTTTGGGCTGGATATGAATTTCTCAAAGAACAAACTATTAAAATTCATTTCAGGGGCGACTCCTGTAGGAAACAATATGGTTTTCAACCTTGAATCTACCTTAATTGAGAATATATCAGCATTTCCTTATACAGCCATCTGTGACTGTATTTTCGCCTTCCTGGACCACATATGACACATAAGACACCACTGGTATATCAGATGTAATCCTAAAACCTATGCAATCAGATTTAGTGTGTGGCAAGCAATTTTTGGGCCAAATTTCAGACTTATAGACCAACATTTGGTACTGGTTTGGGCTGATTTACATCTATTTTGGGCTATTTTTACAACAATATTTGGGTGAAATATTTTCTGTTCAGAGATGTAATGCTCCAAATGCGCCTAAAATATCCATATTAATTTTTAGAATATGCATAAAATTACATTTGGGCTTCATATTGGCAATATTATGATATTTTTGACATTACACATCTGAGGGGGTCATGGGGCCCCCCCACACCCCGAAAATTGAAATTCTAAAAGTGACCCTCGAGTGTGCCAGCCCAATACAAATTCATTCTTTGATATAAACTGAGTTTCCTGTGAAAATTTCAGCCAGATTGACCAACTTTAAGGGGTGTTTTGGGCTGATCTGGCATTTTATGACTCCCTCGCCAACTGCACTCCCTGAACCTGCACTTTGGGCTGGATATGAATTTCTCAAAGAACAAACTATTAAAATTCATTTCAGGGGCGACTCCTGTAGGAAACAATATGGTTTTCAACCTTGAATCTACCTTAATTGAGAATATATCAGCATTTCCTTATACAGCCATCTGTGACTGTATTTTCGCCTTCCTGGACCACATATGACACATAAGACACCACTGGTATATCAGATGTAATCCTAAAACCTATGCAATCAGATTTAGTGTGTGGCAAGCAATTTTTGGGCCAAATTTCAGACTTATAGACCAACATTTGGTACTGGTTTGGGCTGATTTACATCTATTTTGGGCTATTTTTACAACAATATTTGGGTGAAATATTTTCTGTTCAGAGATGTAATGCTCCAAATGCGCCTAAAATATCCATATTAATTTTTAGAATATGCATAAAATTACATTTGGGCTTCATATTGGCAATATTATGATATTTTTGACATTACACATCTGAGGGGGTCATGGGGCCCCCCCACACCCCGAAAATTGAAATTCTAAAAGTGACCCTCGAGTGTGCCAGCCCAATACAAATTCATTCTTTGATATAAACTGAGTTTCCTGTGAAAATTTCAGCCAGATTGACCAACTTTAAGGGGTGTTTTGGGCTGATCTGGCATTTTATGACTCCCTCGCCAACTGCACTCCCTGAACCTGCACTTTGGGCTGGATATGAATTTCTCAAAGAACAAACTATTAAAATTCATTTCAGGGGCGACTCCTGTAGGAAACAATATGGTTTTCAACCTTGAATCTACCTTAATTGAGAATATATCAGCATTTCCTTATACAGCCATCTGTGACTGTATTTTCGCCTTCCTGGACCACATATGACACATAAGACACCACTGGTATATCAGATGTAATCCTAAAACCTATGCAATCAGATTTAGTGTGTGGCAAGCAATTTTTGGGCCAAATTTCAGACTTATAGACCAACATTTGGTACTGGTTTGGGCTGATTTACATCTATTTTGGGCTATTTTTACAACAATATTTGGGTGAAATATTTTCTGTTCAGAGATGTAATGCTCCAAATGCGCCTAAAATATCCATATTAATTTTTAGAATATGCATAAAATTACATTTGGGCTTCATATTGGCAATATTATGATATTTTTGACATTACACATCTGAGGGGGTCATGGGGCCCCCCCACACCCCGAAAATTGAAATTCTAAAAGTGACCCTCGAGTGTGCCAGCCCAATACAAATTCATTCTTTGATATAAACTGAGTTTCCTGTGAAAATTTCAGCCAGATTGACCAACTTTAAGGGGTGTTTTGGGCTGATCTGGCATTTTATGACTCCCTCGCCAACTGCACTCCCTGAACCTGCACTTTGGGCTGGATATGAATTTCTCAAAGAACAAACTATTAAAATTCATTTCAGGGGCGACTCCTGTAGGAAACAATATGGTTTTCAACCTTGAATCTACCTTAATTGAGAATATATCAGCATTTCCTTATACAGCCATCTGTGACTGTATTTTCGCCTTCCTGGACCACATATGACACATAAGACACCACTGGTATATCAGATGTAATCCTAAAACCTATGCAATCAGATTTAGTGTGTGGCAAGCAATTTTTGGGCCAAATTTCAGACTTATAGACCAACATTTGGTACTGGTTTGGGCTGATTTACATCTATTTTGGGCTATTTTTACAACAATATTTGGGTGAAATATTTTCTGTTCAGAGATGTAATGCTCCAAATGCGCCTAAAATATCCATATTAATTTTTAGAATATGCATAAAATTACATTTGGGCTTCATATTGGCAATATTATGATATTTTTGACATTACACATCTGAGGGGGTCATGGGGCCCCCCCACACCCCGAAAATTGAAATTCTAAAAGTGACCCTCGAGTGTGCCAGCCCAATACAAATTCATTCTTTGATATAAACTGAGTTTCCTGTGAAAATTTCAGCCAGATTGACCAACTTTAAGGGGTGTTTTGGGCTGATCTGGCATTTTATGACTCCCTCGCCAACTGCACTCCCTGAACCTGCACTTTGGGCTGGATATGAATTTCTCAAAGAACAAACTATTAAAATTCATTTCAGGGGCGACTCCTGTAGGAAACAATATGGTTTTCAACCTTGAATCTACCTTAATTGAGAATATATCAGCATTTCCTTATACAGCCATCTGTGACTGTATTTTCGCCTTCCTGGACCACATATGACACATAAGACACCACTGGTATATCAGATGTAATCCTAAAACCTATGCAATCAGATTTAGTGTGTGGCAAGCAATTTTTGGGCCAAATTTCAGACTTATAGACCAACATTTGGTACTGGTTTGGGCTGATTTACATCTATTTTGGGCTATTTTTACAACAATATTTGGGTGAAATATTTTCTGTTCAGAGATGTAATGCTCCAAATGCGCCTAAAATATCCATATTAATTTTTAGAATATGCATAAAATTACATTTGGGCTTCATATTGGCAATATTATGATATTTTTGACATTACACATCTGAGGGGGTCATGGGGCCCCCCCACACCCCGAAAATTGAAATTCTAAAAGTGACCCTCGAGTGTGCCAGCCCAATACAAATTCATTCTTTGATATAAACTGAGTTTCCTGTGAAAATTTCAGCCAGATTGACCAACTTTAAGGGGTGTTTTGGGCTGATCTGGCATTTTATGACTCCCTCGCCAACTGCACTCCCTGAACCTGCACTTTGGGCTGGATATGAATTTCTCAAAGAACAAACTATTAAAATTCATTTCAGGGGCGACTCCTGTAGGAAACAATATGGTTTTCAACCTTGAATCTACCTTAATTGAGAATATATCAGCATTTCCTTATACAGCCATCTGTGACTGTATTTTCGCCTTCCTGGACCACATATGACACATAAGACACCACTGGTATATCAGATGTAATCCTAAAACCTATGCAATCAGATTTAGTGTGTGGCAAGCAATTTTTGGGCCAAATTTCAGACTTATAGACCAACATTTGGTACTGGTTTGGGCTGATTTACATCTATTTTGGGCTATTTTTACAACAATATTTGGGTGAAATATTTTCTGTTCAGAGATGTAATGCTCCAAATGCGCCTAAAATATCCATATTAATTTTTAGAATATGCATAAAATTACATTTGGGCTTCATATTGGCAATATTATGATATTTTTGACATTACACATCTGAGGGGGTCATGGGGCCCCCCCACACCCCGAAAATTGAAATTCTAAAAGTGACCCTCGAGTGTGCCAGCCCAATACAAATTCATTCTTTGATATAAACTGAGTTTCCTGTGAAAATTTCAGCCAGATTGACCAACTTTAAGGGGTGTTTTGGGCTGATCTGGCATTTTATGACTCCCTCGCCAACTGCACTCCCTGAACCTGCACTTTGGGCTGGATATGAATTTCTCAAAGAACAAACTATTAAAATTCATTTCAGGGGCGACTCCTGTAGGAAACAATATGGTTTTCAACCTTGAATCTACCTTAATTGAGAATATATCAGCATTTCCTTATACAGCCATCTGTGACTGTATTTTCGCCTTCCTGGACCACATATGACACATAAGACACCACTGGTATATCAGATGTAATCCTAAAACCTATGCAATCAGATTTAGTGTGTGGCAAGCAATTTTTGGGCCAAATTTCAGACTTATAGACCAACATTTGGTACTGGTTTGGGCTGATTTACATCTATTTTGGGCTATTTTTACAACAATATTTGGGTGAAATATTTTCTGTTCAGAGATGTAATGCTCCAAATGCGCCTAAAATATCCATATTAATTTTTAGAATATGCATAAAATTACATTTGGGCTTCATATTGGCAATATTATGATATTTTTGACATTACACATCTGAGGGGGTCATGGGGCCCCCCCACACCCCGAAAATTGAAATTCTAAAAGTGACCCTCGAGTGTGCCAGCCCAATACAAATTCATTCTTTGATATAAACTGAGTTTCCTGTGAAAATTTCAGCCAGATTGACCAACTTTAAGGGGTGTTTTGGGCTGATCTGGCATTTTATGACTCCCTCGCCAACTGCACTCCCTGAACCTGCACTTTGGGCTGGATATGAATTTCTCAAAGAACAAACTATTAAAATTCATTTCAGGGGCGACTCCTGTAGGAAACAATATGGTTTTCAACCTTGAATCTACCTTAATTGAGAATATATCAGCATTTCCTTATACAGCCATCTGTGACTGTATTTTCGCCTTCCTGGACCACATATGACACATAAGACACCACTGGTATATCAGATGTAATCCTAAAACCTATGCAATCAGATTTAGTGTGTGGCAAGCAATTTTTGGGCCAAATTTCAGACTTATAGACCAACATTTGGTACTGGTTTGGGCTGATTTACATCTATTTTGGGCTATTTTTACAACAATATTTGGGTGAAATATTTTCTGTTCAGAGATGTAATGCTCCAAATGCGCCTAAAATATCCATATTAATTTTTAGAATATGCATAAAATTACATTTGGGCTTCATATTGGCAATATTATGATATTTTTGACATTACACATCTGAGGGGGTCATGGGGCCCCCCCACACCCCGAAAATTGAAATTCTAAAAGTGACCCTCGAGTGTGCCAGCCCAATACAAATTCATTCTTTGATATAAACTGAGTTTCCTGTGAAAATTTCAGCCAGATTGACCAACTTTAAGGGGTGTTTTGGGCTGATCTGGCATTTTATGACTCCCTCGCCAACTGCACTCCCTGAACCTGCACTTTGGGCTGGATATGAATTTCTCAAAGAACAAACTATTAAAATTCATTTCAGGGGCGACTCCTGTAGGAAACAATATGGTTTTCAACCTTGAATCTACCTTAATTGAGAATATATCAGCATTTCCTTATACAGCCATCTGTGACTGTATTTTCGCCTTCCTGGACCACATATGACACATAAGACACCACTGGTATATCAGATGTAATCCTAAAACCTATGCAATCAGATTTAGTGTGTGGCAAGCAATTTTTGGGCCAAATTTCAGACTTATAGACCAACATTTGGTACTGGTTTGGGCTGATTTACATCTATTTTGGGCTATTTTTACAACAATATTTGGGTGAAATATTTTCTGTTCAGAGATGTAATGCTCCAAATGCGCCTAAAATATCCATATTAATTTTTAGAATATGCATAAAATTACATTTGGGCTTCATATTGGCAATATTATGATATTTTTGACATTACACATCTGAGGGGGTCATGGGGCCCCCCCACACCCCGAAAATTGAAATTCTAAAAGTGACCCTCGAGTGTGCCAGCCCAATACAAATTCATTCTTTGATATAAACTGAGTTTCCTGTGAAAATTTCAGCCAGATTGACCAACTTTAAGGGGTGTTTTGGGCTGATCTGGCATTTTATGACTCCCTCGCCAACTGCACTCCCTGAACCTGCACTTTGGGCTGGATATGAATTTCTCAAAGAACAAACTATTAAAATTCATTTCAGGGGCGACTCCTGTAGGAAACAATATGGTTTTCAACCTTGAATCTACCTTAATTGAGAATATATCAGCATTTCCTTATACAGCCATCTGTGACTGTATTTTCGCCTTCCTGGACCACATATGACACATAAGACACCACTGGTATATCAGATGTAATCCTAAAACCTATGCAATCAGATTTAGTGTGTGGCAAGCAATTTTTGGGCCAAATTTCAGACTTATAGACCAACATTTGGTACTGGTTTGGGCTGATTTACATCTATTTTGGGCTATTTTTACAACAATATTTGGGTGAAATATTTTCTGTTCAGAGATGTAATGCTCCAAATGCGCCTAAAATATCCATATTAATTTTTAGAATATGCATAAAATTACATTTGGGCTTCATATTGGCAATATTATGATATTTTTGACATTACACATCTGAGGGGGTCATGGGGCCCCCCCACACCCCGAAAATTGAAATTCTAAAAGTGACCCTCGAGTGTGCCAGCCCAATACAAATTCATTCTTTGATATAAACTGAGTTTCCTGTGAAAATTTCAGCCAGATTGACCAACTTTAAGGGGTGTTTTGGGCTGATCTGGCATTTTATGACTCCCTCGCCAACTGCACTCCCTGAACCTGCACTTTGGGCTGGATATGAATTTCTCAAAGAACAAACTATTAAAATTCATTTCAGGGGCGACTCCTGTAGGAAACAATATGGTTTTCAACCTTGAATCTACCTTAATTGAGAATATATCAGCATTTCCTTATACAGCCATCTGTGACTGTATTTTCGCCTTCCTGGACCACATATGACACATAAGACACCACTGGTATATCAGATGTAATCCTAAAACCTATGCAATCAGATTTAGTGTGTGGCAAGCAATTTTTGGGCCAAATTTCAGACTTATAGACCAACATTTGGTACTGGTTTGGGCTGATTTACATCTATTTTGGGCTATTTTTACAACAATATTTGGGTGAAATATTTTCTGTTCAGAGATGTAATGCTCCAAATGCGCCTAAAATATCCATATTAATTTTTAGAATATGCATAAAATTACATTTGGGCTTCATATTGGCAATATTATGATATTTTTGACATTACACATCTGAGGGGGTCATGGGGCCCCCCCACACCCCGAAAATTGAAATTCTAAAAGTGACCCTCGAGTGTGCCAGCCCAATACAAATTCATTCTTTGATATAAACTGAGTTTCCTGTGAAAATTTCAGCCAGATTGACCAACTTTAAGGGGTGTTTTGGGCTGATCTGGCATTTTATGACTCCCTCGCCAACTGCACTCCCTGAACCTGCACTTTGGGCTGGATATGAATTTCTCAAAGAACAAACTATTAAAATTCATTTCAGGGGCGACTCCTGTAGGAAACAATATGGTTTTCAACCTTGAATCTACCTTAATTGAGAATATATCAGCATTTCCTTATACAGCCATCTGTGACTGTATTTTCGCCTTCCTGGACCACATATGACACATAAGACACCACTGGTATATCAGATGTAATCCTAAAACCTATGCAATCAGATTTAGTGTGTGGCAAGCAATTTTTGGGCCAAATTTCAGACTTATAGACCAACATTTGGTACTGGTTTGGGCTGATTTACATCTATTTTGGGCTATTTTTACAACAATATTTGGGTGAAATATTTTCTGTTCAGAGATGTAATGCTCCAAATGCGCCTAAAATATCCATATTAATTTTTAGAATATGCATAAAATTACATTTGGGCTTCATATTGGCAATATTATGATATTTTTGACATTACACATCTGAGGGGGTCATGGGGCCCCCCCACACCCCGAAAATTGAAATTCTAAAAGTGACCCTCGAGTGTGCCAGCCCAATACAAATTCATTCTTTGATATAAACTGAGTTTCCTGTGAAAATTTCAGCCAGATTGACCAACTTTAAGGGGTGTTTTGGGCTGATCTGGCATTTTATGACTCCCTCGCCAACTGCACTCCCTGAACCTGCACTTTGGGCTGGATATGAATTTCTCAAAGAACAAACTATTAAAATTCATTTCAGGGGCGACTCCTGTAGGAAACAATATGGTTTTCAACCTTGAATCTACCTTAATTGAGAATATATCAGCATTTCCTTATACAGCCATCTGTGACTGTATTTTCGCCTTCCTGGACCACATATGACACATAAGACACCACTGGTATATCAGATGTAATCCTAAAACCTATGCAATCAGATTTAGTGTGTGGCAAGCAATTTTTGGGCCAAATTTCAGACTTATAGACCAACATTTGGTACTGGTTTGGGCTGATTTACATCTATTTTGGGCTATTTTTACAACAATATTTGGGTGAAATATTTTCTGTTCAGAGATGTAATGCTCCAAATGCGCCTAAAATATCCATATTAATTTTTAGAATATGCATAAAATTACATTTGGGCTTCATATTGGCAATATTATGATATTTTTGACATTACACATCTGAGGGGGTCATGGGGCCCCCCCACACCCCGAAAATTGAAATTCTAAAAGTGACCCTCGAGTGTGCCAGCCCAATACAAATTCATTCTTTGATATAAACTGAGTTTCCTGTGAAAATTTCAGCCAGATTGACCAACTTTAAGGGGTGTTTTGGGCTGATCTGGCATTTTATGACTCCCTCGCCAACTGCACTCCCTGAACCTGCACTTTGGGCTGGATATGAATTTCTCAAAGAACAAACTATTAAAATTCATTTCAGGGGCGACTCCTGTAGGAAACAATATGGTTTTCAACCTTGAATCTACCTTAATTGAGAATATATCAGCATTTCCTTATACAGCCATCTGTGACTGTATTTTCGCCTTCCTGGACCACATATGACACATAAGACACCACTGGTATATCAGATGTAATCCTAAAACCTATGCAATCAGATTTAGTGTGTGGCAAGCAATTTTTGGGCCAAATTTCAGACTTATAGACCAACATTTGGTACTGGTTTGGGCTGATTTACATCTATTTTGGGCTATTTTTACAACAATATTTGGGTGAAATATTTTCTGTTCAGAGATGTAATGCTCCAAATGCGCCTAAAATATCCATATTAATTTTTAGAATATGCATAAAATTACATTTGGGCTTCATATTGGCAATATTATGATATTTTTGACATTACACATCTGAGGGGGTCATGGGGCCCCCCCACACCCCGAAAATTGAAATTCTAAAAGTGACCCTCGAGTGTGCCAGCCCAATACAAATTCATTCTTTGATATAAACTGAGTTTCCTGTGAAAATTTCAGCCAGATTGACCAACTTTAAGGGGTGTTTTGGGCTGATCTGGCATTTTATGACTCCCTCGCCAACTGCACTCCCTGAACCTGCACTTTGGGCTGGATATGAATTTCTCAAAGAACAAACTATTAAAATTCATTTCAGGGGCGACTCCTGTAGGAAACAATATGGTTTTCAACCTTGAATCTACCTTAATTGAGAATATATCAGCATTTCCTTATATAGCCATCTGTGACTGTATTTTCGCCTTCCTGGACCACATATGACACATAAGACACCACTGGTATATCAGATGTAATCCTAAAACCTATGCAATCAGATTTAGTGTGTGGCAAGCAATTTTTGGGCCAAATTTCAGACTTATAGACCAACATTTGGTACTGGTTTGGGCTGATTTACATCTATTTTGGGCTATTTTTACAACAATATTTGGGTGAAATATTTTCTGTTCAGAGATGTAATGCTCCAAATGCGCCTAAAATATCCATATTAATTTTTAGAATATGCATAAAATTACATTTGGGCTTCATATTGGCAATATTATGATATTTTTGACATTACACATCTGAGGGGGTCATGGGGCCCCCCCACACCCCGAAAATTGAAATTCTAAAAGTGACCCTCGAGTGTGCCAGCCCAATACAAATTCATTCTTTGATATAAACTGAGTTTCCTGTGAAAATTTCAGCCAGATTGACCAACTTTAAGGGGTGTTTTGGGCTGATCTGGCATTTTATGACTCCCTCGCCAACTGCACTCCCTGAACCTGCACTTTGGGCTGGATATGAATTTCTCAAAGAACAAACTATTAAAATTCATTTCAGGGGCGACTCCTGTAGGAAACAATATGGTTTTCAACCTTGAATCTACCTTAATTGAGAATATATCAGCATTTCCTTATACAGCCATCTGTGACTGTATTTTCGCCTTCCTGGACCACATATGACACATAAGACACCACTGGTATATCAGATGTAATCCTAAAACCTATGCAATCAGATTTAGTGTGTGGCAAGCAATTTTTGGGCCAAATTTCAGACTTATAGACCAACATTTGGTACTGGTTTGGGCTGATTTACATCTATTTTGGGCTATTTTTACAACAATATTTGGGTGAAATATTTTCTGTTCAGAGATGTAATGCTCCAAATGCGCCTAAAATATCCATATTAATTTTTAGAATATGCATAAAATTACATTTGGGCTTCATATTGGCAATATTATGATATTTTTGACATTACACATCTGAGGGGGTCATGGGGCCCCCCCACACCCCGAAAATTGAAATTCTAAAAGTGACCTCGAGTGTGCCAGCCCAATACAAATTCATTCTTTGATATAAACTGAGTTTCCTGTGAAAATTTCAGCCAGATTGACCAACTTTAAGGGGTGTTTTGGGCTGATCTGGCATTTTATGACTCCCTCGCCAACTGCACTCCCTGAACCTGCACTTTGGGCTGGATATGAATTTCTCAAAGAACAAACTATTAAAATTCATTTCAGGGGCGACTCCTGTAGGAAACAATATGGTTTTCAACCTTGAATCTACCTTAATTGAGAATATATCAGCATTTCCTTATACAGCCATCTGTGACTGTATTTTCGCCTTCCTGGACCACATATGACACATAAGACACCACTGGTATATCAGATGTAATCCTAAAACCTATGCAATCAGATTTAGTGTGTGGCAAGCAATTTTTGGGCCAAATTTCAGACTTATAGACCAACATTTGGTACTGGTTTGGGCTGATTTACATCTATTTTGGGCTATTTTTACAACAATATTTGGGTGAAATATTTTCTGTTCAGAGATGTAATGCTCCAAATGCGCCTAAAATATCCATATTAATTTTTAGAATATGCATAAAATTAAATTTGGGCTTCATATTGGCAATATTATGATATTTTTGACATTACACATCTGAGGGGGTCATGGGGCCCCCCCACACCCCGAAAATTGAAATTCTAAAAGTGACCCTCGAGTGTGCCAGCCCAATACAAATTCATTCTTTGATATAAACTGAGTTTCCTGTGAAAATTTCAGCCAGATTGACCAACTTTAAGGGGTGTTTTGGGCTGATCTGGCATTTTATGACTCCCTCGCCAACTGCACTCCCTGAACCTGCACTTTGGGCTGGATATGAATTTCTCAAAGAACAAACTATTAAAATTCATTTCAGGGGCGACTCCTGTAGGAAACAATATGGTTTTCAACCTTGAATCTACCTTAATTGAGAATATATCAGCATTTCCTTATACAGCCATCTGTGACTGTATTTTCGCCTTCCTGGACCACATATGACACATAAGACACCACTGGTATATCAGATGTAATCCTAAAACCTATGCAATCAGATTTAGTGTGTGGCAAGCAATTTTTGGGCCAAATTTCAGACTTATAGACCAACATTTGGTACTGGTTTGGGCTGATTTACATCTATTTTGGGCTATTTTTACAACAATATTTGGGTGAAATATTTTCTGTTCAGAGATGTAATGCTCCAAATGCGCCTAAAATATCCATATTAATTTTTAGAATATGCATAAAATTAAATTTGGGCTTCATATTGGCAATATTATGATATTTTTGACATTACACATCTGAGGGGGTCATGGGGCCCCCCCACACCCCGAAAATTGAAATTCTAAAAGTGACCCTCGAGTGTGCCAGCCCAATACAAATTCATTCTTTGATATAAACTGAGTTTCCTGTGAAAATTTCAGCCAGATTGACCAACTTTAAGGGGTGTTTTGGGCTGATCTGGCATTTTATGACTCCCTCGCCAACTGCACTCCCTGAACCTGCACTTTGGGCTGGATATGAATTTCTCAAAGAACAAACTATTAAAATTCATTTCAGGGGCGACTCCTGTAGGAAACAATATGGTTTTCAACCTTGAATCTACCTTAATTGAGAATATATCAGCATTTCCTTATACAGCCATCTGTGACTGTATTTTCGCCTTCCTGGACCACATATGACACATAAGACACCACTGGTATATCAGATGTAATCCTAAAACCTATGCAATCAGATTTAGTGTGTGGCAAGCAATTTTTGGGCCAAATTTCAGACTTATAGACCAACATTTGGTACTGGTTTGGGCTGATTTACATCTATTTTGGGCTATTTTTACAACAATATTTGGGTGAAATATTTTCTGTTCAGAGATGTAATGCTCCAAATGCGCCTAAAATATCCATATTAATTTTTAGAATATGCATAAAATTAAATTTGGGCTTCATATTGGCAATATTATGATATTTTTGACATTACACATCTGAGGGGGTCATGGGGCCCCCCCCACACCCCGAAAATTGAAATTCTAAAAGTGACCCTCGAGTGTGCCAGCCCAATACAAATTCATTCTTTGATATAAACTGAGTTTCCTGTGAAAATTTCAGCCAGATTGACCAACTTTAAGGGGTGTTTTGGGCTGATCTGGCATTTTATGACTCCCTCGCCAACTGCACTCCCTGAACCTGCACTTTGGGCTGGATATGAATTTCTCAAAGAACAAACTATTAAAATTCATTTCAGGGGCGACTCCTGTAGGAAACAATATGGTTTTCAACCTTGAATCTACCTTAATTGAGAATATATCAGCATTTCCTTATACAGCCATCTGTGACTGTATTTTCGCCTTCCTGGACCACATATGACACATAAGACACCACTGGTATATCAGATGTAATCCTAAAACCTATGCAATCAGATTTAGTGTGTGGCAAGCAATTTTTGGGCCAAATTTCAGACTTATAGACCAACATTTGGTACTGGTTTGGGCTGATTTACATCTATTTTGGGCTATTTTTACAACAATATTTGGGTGAAATATTTTCTGTTCAGAGATGTAATGCTCCAAATGCGCCTAAAATATCCATATTAATTTTTAGAATATGCATAAAATTAAATTTGGGCTTCATATTGGCAATATTATGATATTTTTGACATTACACATCTGAGGGGGTCATGGGGCCCCCCCACACCCCGAAAATTGAAATTCTAAAAGTGACCCTCGAGTGTGCCAGCCCAATACAAATTCATTCTTTGATATAAACTGAGTTTCCTGTGAAAATTTCAGCCAGATTGACCAACTTTAAGGGGTGTTTTGGGCTGATCTGGCATTTTATGACTCCCTCGCCAACTGCACTCCCTGAACCTGCACTTTGGGCTGGATATGAATTTCTCAAAGAACAAACTATTAAAATTCATTTCAGGGGCGACTCCTGTAGGAAACAATATGGTTTTCAACCTTGAATCTACCTTAATTGAGAATATATCAGCATTTCCTTATACAGCCATCTGTGACTGTATTTTCGCCTTCCTGGACCACATATGACACATAAGACACCACTGGTATATCAGATGTAATCCTAAAACCTATGCAATCAGATTTAGTGTGTGGCAAGCAATTTTTGGGCCAAATTTCAGACTTATAGACCAACATTTGGTACTGGTTTGGGCTGATTTACATCTATTTTGGGCTATTTTTACAACAATATTTGGGTGAAATATTTTCTGTTCAGAGATGTAATGCTCCAAATGCGCCTAAAATATCCATATTAATTTTTAGAATATGCATAAAATTAAATTTGGGCTTCATATTGGCAATATTATGATATTTTTGACATTACACATCTGAGGGGGTCATGGGGCCCCCCCACACCCCGAAAATTGAAATTCTAAAAGTGACCCTCGAGTGTGCCAGCCCAATACAAATTCATTCTTTGATATAAACTGAGTTTCCTGTGAAAATTTCAGCCAGATTGACCAACTTTAAGGGGTGTTTTGGGCTGATCTGGCATTTTATGACTCCCTCGCCAACTGCACTCCCTGAACCTGCACTTTGGGCTGGATATGAATTTCTCAAAGAACAAACTATTAAAATTCATTTCAGGGGCGACTCCTGTAGGAAACAATATGGTTTTCAGCCTTGAATCTACCTTAATTGAGAATATATCAGCATTTCCTTATACAGCCATCTGTGACTGTATTTTCGCCTTCCTGGACCACATATGACACATAAGACACCACTGGTATATCAGATGTAATCCTAAAACCTATGCAATCAGATTTAGTGTGTGGCAAGCAATTTTTGGGCCAAATTTCAGACTTATAGACCAACATTTGGTACTGGTTTGGGCTGATTTACATCTATTTTGGGCTATTTTTACAACAATATTTGGGTGAAATATTTTCTGTTCAGAGATGTAATGCTCCAAATGCGCCTAAAATATCCATATTAATTTTTAGAATATGCATAAAATTAAATTTGGGCTTCATATTGGCAATATTATGATATTTTTGACATTACACATCTGAGGGGGTCATGGGGCCCCCCCACACCCCGAAAATTGAAATTCTAAAAGTGACCCTCGAGTGTGCCAGCCCAATACAAATTCATTCTTTGATATAAACTGAGTTTCCTGTGAAAATTTCAGCCAGATTGACCAACTTTAAGGGGTGTTTTGGGCTGATCTGGCATTTTATGACTCCCTCGCCAACTGCACTCCCTGAACCTGCACTTTGGGCTGGATATGAATTTCTCAAAGAACAAACTATTAAAATTCATTTCAGGGGCGACTCCTGTAGGAAACAATATGGTTTTCAACCTTGAATCTACCTTAATTGAGAATATATCAGCATTTCCTTATACAGCCATCTGTGACTGTATTTTCGCCTTCCTGGACCACATATGACACATAAGACACCACTGGTATATCAGATGTAATCCTAAAACCTATGCAATCAGATTTAGTGTGTGGCAAGCAATTTTTGGGCCAAATTTCAGACTTATAGACCAACATTTGGTACTGGTTTGGGCTGATTTACATCTATTTTGGGCTATTTTTACAACAATATTTGGGTGAAATATTTTCTGTTCAGAGATGTAATGCTCCAAATGCGCCTAAAATATCCATATTAATTTTTAGAATATGCATAAAATTAAATTTGGGCTTCATATTGGCAATATTATGATATTTTTGACATTACACATCTGAGGGGGTCATGGGGCCCCCCCACACCCCGAAAATTGAAATTCTAAAAGTGACCCTCGAGTGTGCCAGCCCAATACAAATTCATTCTTTGATATAAACTGAGTTTCCTGTGAAAATTTCAGCCAGATTGACCAACTTTAAGGGGTGTTTTGGGCTGATCTGGCATTTTATGACTCCCTCGCCAACTGCACTCCCTGAACCTGCACTTTGGGCTGGATATGAATTTCTCAAAGAACAAACTATTAAAATTCATTTCAGGGGCGACTCCTGTAGGAAACAATATGGTTTTCAACCTTGAATCTACCTTAATTGAGAATATATCAGCATTTCCTTATACAGCCATCTGTGACTGTATTTTCGCCTTCCTGGACCACATATGACACATAAGACACCACTGGTATATCAGATGTAATCCTAAAACCTATGCAATCAGATTTAGTGTGTGGCAAGCAATTTTTGGGCCAAATTTCAGACTTATAGACCAACATTTGGTACTGGTTTGGGCTGATTTACATCTATTTTGGGCTATTTTTACAACAATATTTGGGTGAAATATTTTCTGTTCAGAGATGTAATGCTCCAAATGCGCCTAAAATATCCATATTAATTTTTAGAATATGCATAAAATTAAATTTGGGCTTCATATTGGCAATATTATGATATTTTTGACATTACACATCTGAGGGGGTCATGGGGCCCCCCCACACCCCGAAAATTGAAATTCTAAAAGTGACCCTCGAGTGTGCCAGCCCAATACAAATTCATTCTTTGATATAAACTGAGTTTCCTGTGAAAATTTCAGCCAGATTGACCAACTTTAAGGGGTGTTTTGGGCTGATCTGGCATTTTATGACTCCCTCGCCAACTGCACTCCCTGAACCTGCACTTTGGGCTGGATATGAATTTCTCAAAGAACAAACTATTAAAATTCATTTCAGGGGCGACTCCTGTAGGAAACAATATGGTTTTCAGCCTTGAATCTACCTTAATTGAGAATATATCAGCATTTCCTTATACAGCCATCTGTGACTGTATTTTCGCCTTCCTGGACCACATATGACACATAAGACACCACTGGTATATCAGATGTAATCCTAAAACCTATGCAATCAGATTTAGTGTGTGGCAAGCAATTTTTGGGCCAAATTTCAGACTTATAGACCAACATTTGGTACTGGTTTGGGCTGATTTACATCTATTTTGGGCTATTTTTACAACAATATTTGGGTGAAATATTTTCTGTTCAGAGATGTAATGCTCCAAATGCGCCTAAAATATCCATATTAATTTTTAGAATATGCATAAAATTAAATTTGGGCTTCATATTGGCAATATTATGATATTTTTGACATTACACATCTGAGGGGGTCATGGGGCCCCCCCACACCCCGAAAATTGAAATTCTAAAAGTGACCCTCGAGTGTGCCAGCCCAATACAAATTCATTCTTTGATATAAACTGAGTTTCCTGTGAAAATTTCAGCCAGATTGACCAACTTTAAGGGGTGTTTTGGGCTGATCTGGCATTTTATGACTCCCTCGCCAACTGCACTCCCTGAACCTGCACTTTGGGCTGGATATGAATTTCTCAAAGAACAAACTATTAAAATTCATTTCAGGGGCGACTCCTGTAGGAAACAATATGGTTTTCAACCTTGAATCTACCTTAATTGAGAATATATCAGCATTTCCTTATACAGCCATCTGTGACTGTATTTTCGCCTTCCTGGACCACATATGACACATAAGACACCACTGGTATATCAGATGTAATCCTAAAACCTATGCAATCAGATTTAGTGTGTGGCAAGCAATTTTTGGGCCAAATTTCAGACTTATAGACCAACATTTGGTACTGGTTTGGGCTGATTTACATCTATTTTGGGCTATTTTTACAACAATATTTGGGTGAAATATTTTCTGTTCAGAGATGTAATGCTCCAAATGCGCCTAAAATATCCATATTAATTTTTAGAATATGCATAAAATTAAATTTGGGCTTCATATTGGCAATATTATGATATTTTTGACATTACACATCTGAGGGGGTCATGGGGCCCCCCCACACCCCGAAAATTGAAATTCTAAAAGTGACCCTCGAGTGTGCCAGCCCAATACAAATTCATTCTTTGATATAAACTGAGTTTCCTGTGAAAATTTCAGCCAGATTGACCAACTTTAAGGGGTGTTTTGGGCTGATCTGGCATTTTATGACTCCCTCGCCAACTGCACTCCCTGAACCTGCACTTTGGGCTGGATATGAATTTCTCAAAGAACAAACTATTAAAATTCATTTCAGGGGCGACTCCTGTAGGAAACAATATGGTTTTCAACCTTGAATCTACCTTAATTGAGAATATATCAGCATTTCCTTATACAGCCATCTGTGACTGTATTTTCGCCTTCCTGGACCACATATGACACATAAGACACCACTGGTATATCAGATGTAATCCTAAAACCTATGCAATCAGATTTAGTGTGTGGCAAGCAATTTTTGGGCCAAATTTCAGACTTATAGACCAACATTTGGTACTGGTTTGGGCTGATTTACATCTATTTTGGGCTATTTTTACAACAATATTTGGGTGAAATATTTTCTGTTCAGAGATGTAATGCTCCAAATGCGCCTAAAATATCCATATTAATTTTTAGAATATGCATAAAATTAAATTTGGGCTTCATATTGGCAATATTATGATATTTTTGACATTACACATCTGAGGGGGTCATGGGGCCCCCCCACACCCCGAAAATTGAAATTCTAAAAGTGACCCTCGAGTGTGCCAGCCCAATACAAATTCATTCTTTGATATAAACTGAGTTTCCTGTGAAAATTTCAGCCAGATTGACCAACTTTAAGGGGTGTTTTGGGCTGATCTGGCATTTTATGACTCCCTCGCCAACTGCACTCCCTGAACCTGCACTTTGGGCTGGATATGAATTTCTCAAAGAACAAACTATTAAAATTCATTTCAGGGGCGACTCCTGTAGGAAACAATATGGTTTTCAACCTTGAATCTACCTTAATTGAGAATATATCAGCATTTCCTTATACAGCCATCTGTGACTGTATTTTCGCCTTCCTGGACCACATATGACACATAAGACACCACTGGTATATCAGATGTAATCCTAAAACCTATGCAATCAGATTTAGTGTGTGGCAAGCAATTTTTGGGCCAAATTTCAGACTTATAGACCAACATTTGGAACTGGTTTGGGCTGATTTACATCTATTTTGGGCTATTTTTACAACAATATTTGGGTGAAATATTTTCTGTTCAGAGATGTAATGCTCCAAATGCGCCTAAAATATCCATATTAATTTTTAGAATATGCATAAAATTAAATTTGGGCTTCATATTGGCAATATTATGATATTTTTGACATTACACATCTGAGGGGGTCATGGGGCCCCCCCACACCCCGAAAATTGAAATTCTAAAAGTGACCCTCGAGTGTGCCAGCCCAATACAAATTCATTCTTTGATATAAACTGAGTTTCCTGTGAAAATTTCAGCCAGATTGACCAACTTTAAGGGGTGTTTTGGGCTGATCTGGCATTTTATGACTCCCTCGCCAACTGCACTCCCTGAACCTGCACTTTGGGCTGGATATGAATTTCTCAAAGAACAAACTATTAAAATTCATTTCAGGGGCGACTCCTGTAGGAAACAATATGGTTTTCAACCTTGAATCTACCTTAATTGAGAATATATCAGCATTTCCTTATACAGCCATCTGTGACTGTATTTTCGCCTTCCTGGACCACATATGACACATAAGACACCACTGGTATATCAGATGTAATCCTAAAACCTATGCAATCAGATTTAGTGTGTGGCAAGCAATTTTTGGGCCAAATTTCAGACTTATAGACCAACATTTGGTACTGGTTTGGGCTGATTTACATCTATTTTGGGCTATTTTTACAACAATATTTGGGTGAAATATTTTCTGTTCAGAGATGTAATGCTCCAAATGCGCCTAAAATATCCATATTAATTTTTAGAATATGCATAAAATTAAATTTGGGCTTCATATTGGCAATATTATGATATTTTTGACATTACACATCTGAGGGGGTCATGGGGCCCCCCCACACCCCGAAAATTGAAATTCTAAAAGTGACCCTCGAGTGTGCCAGCCCAATACAAATTCATTCTTTGATATAAACTGAGTTTCCTGTGAAAATTTCAGCCAGATTGACCAACTTTAAGGGGTGTTTTGGGCTGATCTGGCATTTTATGACTCCCTCGCCAACTGCACTCCCTGAACCTGCACTTTGGGCTGGATATGAATTTCTCAAAGAACAAACTATTAAAATTCATTTCAGGGGCGACTCCTGTAGGAAACAATATGGTTTTCAACCTTGAATCTACCTTAATTGAGAATATATCAGCATTTCCTTATACAGCCATCTGTGACTGTATTTTCGCCTTCCTGGACCACATATGACACATAAGACACCACTGGTATATCAGATGTAATCCTAAAACCTATGCAATCAGATTTAGTGTGTGGCAAGCAATTTTTGGGCCAAATTTCAGACTTATAGACCAACATTTGGTACTGGTTTGGGCTGATTTACATCTATTTTGGGCTATTTTTACAACAATATTTGGGTGAAATATTTTCTGTTCAGAGATGTAATGCTCCAAATGCGCCTAAAATATCCATATTAATTTTTAGAATATGCATAAAATTAAATTTGGGCTTCATATTGGCAATATTATGATATTTTTGACATTACACATCTGAGGGGGTCATGGGGCCCCCCCACACCCCGAAAATTGAAATTCTAAAAGTGACCCTCGAGTGTGCCAGCCCAATACAAATTCATTCTTTGATATAAACTGAGTTTCCTGTGAAAATTTCAGCCAGATTGACCAACTTTAAGGGGTGTTTTGGGCTGATCTGGCATTTTATGACTCCCTCGCCAACTGCACTCCCTGAACCTGCACTTTGGGCTGGATATGAATTTCTCAAAGAACAAACTATTAAAATTCATTTCAGGGGCGACTCCTGTAGGAAACAATATGGTTTTCAACCTTGAATCTACCTTAATTGAGAATATATCAGCATTTCCTTATACAGCCATCTGTGACTGTATTTTCGCCTTCCTGGACCACATATGACACATAAGACACCACTGGTATATCAGATGTAATCCTAAAACCTATGCAATCAGATTTAGTGTGTGGCAAGCAATTTTTGGGCCAAATTTCAGACTTATAGACCAACATTTGGTACTGGTTTGGGCTGATTTACATCTATTTTGGGCTATTTTTACAACAATATTTGGGTGAAATATTTTCTGTTCAGAGATGTAATGCTCCAAATGCGCCTAAAATATCCATATTAATTTTTAGAATATGCATAAAATTAAATTTGGGCTTCATATTGGCAATATTATGATATTTTTGACATTACACATCTGAGGGGGTCATGGGGCCCCCCCACACCCCGAAAATTGAAATTCTAAAAGTGACCCTCGAGTGTGCCAGCCCAATACAAATTCATTCTTTGATATAAACTGAGTTTCCTGTGAAAATTTCAGCCAGATTGACCAACTTTAAGGGGTGTTTTGGGCTGATCTGGCATTTTATGACTCCCTCGCCAACTGCACTCCCTGAACCTGCACTTTGGGCTGGATATGAATTTCTCAAAGAACAAACTATTAAAATTCATTTCAGGGGCGACTCCTGTAGGAAACAATATGGTTTTCAACCTTGAATCTACCTTAATTGAGAATATATCAGCATTTCCTTATACAGCCATCTGTGACTGTATTTTCGCCTTCCTGGACCACATATGACACATAAGACACCACTGGTATATCAGATGTAATCCTAAAACCTATGCAATCAGATTTAGTGTGTGGCAAGCAATTTTTGGGCCAAATTTCAGACTTATAGACCAACATTTGGTACTGGTTTGGGCTGATTTACATCTATTTTGGGCTATTTTTACAACAATATTTGGGTGAAATATTTTCTGTTCAGAGATGTAATGCTCCAAATGCGCCTAAAATATCCATATTAATTTTTAGAATATGCATAAAATTAAATTTGGGCTTCATATTGGCAATATTATGATATTTTTGACATTACACATCTGAGGGGGTCATGGGGCCCCCCCACACCCCGAAAATTGAAATTCTAAAAGTGACCCTCGAGTGTGCCAGCCCAATACAAATTCATTCTTTGATATAAACTGAGTTTCCTGTGAAAATTTCAGCCAGATTGACCAACTTTAAGGGGTGTTTTGGGCTGATCTGGCATTTTATGACTCCCTCGCCAACTGCACTCCCTGAACCTGCACTTTGGGCTGGATATGAATTTCTCAAAGAACAAACTATTAAAATTCATTTCAGGGGCGACTCCTGTAGGAAACAATATGGTTTTCAACCTTGAATCTACCTTAATTGAGAATATATCAGCATTTCCTTATACAGCCATCTGTGACTGTATTTTCGCCTTCCTGGACCACATATGACACATAAGACACCACTGGTATATCAGATGTAATCCTAAAACCTATGCAATCAGATTTAGTGTGTGGCAAGCAATTTTTGGGCCAAATTTCAGACTTATAGACCAACATTTGGTACTGGTTTGGGCTGATTTACATCTATTTTGGGCTATTTTTACAACAATATTTGGGTGAAATATTTTCTGTTCAGAGATGTAATGCTCCAAATGCGCCTAAAATATCCATATTAATTTTTAGAATATGCATAAAATTAAATTTGGGCTTCATATTGGCAATATTATGATATTTTTGACATTACACATCTGAGGGGGTCATGGGGCCCCCCCACACCCCGAAAATTGAAATTCTAAAAGTGACCCTCGAGTGTGCCAGCCCAATACAAATTCATTCTTTGATATAAACTGAGTTTCCTGTGAAAATTTCAGCCAGATTGACCAACTTTAAGGGGTGTTTTGGGCTGATCTGGCATTTTATGACTCCCTCGCCAACTGCACTCCCTGAACCTGCACTTTGGGCTGGATATGAATTTCTCAAAGAACAAACTATTAAAATTCATTTCAGGGGCGACTCCTGTAGGAAACAATATGGTTTTCAACCTTGAATCTACCTTAATTGAGAATATATCAGCATTTCCTTATACAGCCATCTGTGACTGTATTTTCGCCTTCCTGGACCACATATGACACATAAGACACCACTGGTATATCAGATGTAATCCTAAAACCTATGCAATCAGATTTAGTGTGTGGCAAGCAATTTTTGGGCCAAATTTCAGACTTATAGACTAACATTTGGTACTGGTTTGGGCTGATTTACATCTATTTTGGGCTATTTTTACAACAATATTTGGGTGAAATATTTTCTGTTCAGAGATGTAATGCTCCAAATGCGCCTAAAATATCCATATTAATTTTTAGAATATGCATAAAATTAAATTTGGGCTTCATATTGGCAATATTATGATATTTTTGACATTACACATCTGAGGGGGTCATGGGGCCCCCCCACACCCCGAAAATTGAAATTCTAAAAGTGACCCTCGAGTGTGCCAGCCCAATACAAATTCATTCTTTGATATAAACTGAGTTTCCTGTGAAAATTTCAGCCAGATTGACCAACTTTAAGGGGTGTTTTGGGCTGATCTGGCATTTTATGACTCCCTCGCCAACTGCACTCCCTGAACCTGCACTTTGGGCTGGATATGAATTTCTCAAAGAACAAACTATTAAAATTCATTTCAGGGGCGACTCCTGTAGGAAACAATATGGTTTTCAACCTTGAATCTACCTTAATTGAGAATATATCAGCATTTCCTTATACAGCCATCTGTGACTGTATTTTCGCCTTCCTGGACCACATATGACACATAAGACACCACTGGTATATCAGATGTAATCCTAAAACCTATGCAATCAGATTTAGTGTGTGGCAAGCAATTTTTGGGCCAAATTTCAGACTTATAGACCAACATTTGGTACTGGTTTGGGCTGATTTACATCTATTTTGGGCTATTTTTACAACAATATTTGGGTGAAATATTTTCTGTTCAGAGATGTAATGCTCCAAATGCGCCTAAAATATCCATATTAATTTTTAGAATATGCATAAAATTAAATTTGGGCTTCATATTGGCAATATTATGATATTTTTGACATTACACATCTGAGGGGGTCATGGGGCCCCCCCACACCCCGAAAATTGAAATTCTAAAAGTGACCCTCGAGTGTGCCAGCCCAATACAAATTCATTCTTTGATATAAACTGAGTTTCCTGTGAAAATTTCAGCCAGATTGACCAACTTTAAGGGGTGTTTTGGGCTGATCTGGCATTTTATGACTCCCTCGCCAACTGCACTCCCTGAACCTGCACTTTGGGCTGGATATGAATTTCTCAAAGAACAAACTATTAAAATTCATTTCAGGGGCGACTCCTGTAGGAAACAATATGGTTTTCAACCTTGAATCTACCTTAATTGAGAATATATCAGCATTTCCTTATACAGCCATCTGTGACTGTATTTTCGCCTTCCTGGACCACATATGACACATAAGACACCACTGGTATATCAGATGTAATCCTAAAACCTATGCAATCAGATTTAGTGTGTGGCAAGCAATTTTTGGGCCAAATTTCAGACTTATAGACCAACATTTGGTACTGGTTTGGGCTGATTTACATCTATTTTGGGCTATTTTTACAACAATATTTGGGTGAAATATTTTCTGTTCAGAGATGTAATGCTCCAAATGCGCCTAAAATATCCATATTAATTTTTAGAATATGCATAAAATTAAATTTGGGCTTCATATTGGCAATATTATGATATTTTTGACATTACACATCTGAGGGGGTCATGGGGCCCCCCCACACCCCGAAAATTGAAATTCTAAAAGTGACCCTCGAGTGTGCCAGCCCAATACAAATTCATTCTTTGATATAAACTGAGTTTCCTGTGAAAATTTCAGCCAGATTGACCAACTTTAAGGGGTGTTTTGGGCTGATCTGGCATTTTATGACTCCCTCGCCAACTGCACTCCCTGAACCTGCACTTTGGGCTGGATATGAATTTCTCAAAGAACAAACTATTAAAATTCATTTCAGGGGCGACTCCTGTAGGAAACAATATGGTTTTCAACCTTGAATCTACCTTAATTGAGAATATATCAGCATTTCCTTATACAGCCATCTGTGACTGTATTTTCGCCTTCCTGGACCACATATGACACATAAGACACCACTGGTATATCAGATGTAATCCTAAAACCTATGCAATCAGATTTAGTGTGTGGCAAGCAATTTTTGGGCCAAATTTCAGACTTATAGACCAACATTTGGTACTGGTTTGGGCTGATTTACATCTATTTTGGGCTATTTTTACAACAATATTTGGGTGAAATATTTTCTGTTCAGAGATGTAATGCTCCAAATGCGCCTAAAATATCCATATTAATTTTTAGAATATGCATAAAATTAAATTTGGGCTTCATATTGGCAATATTATGATATTTTTGACATTACACATCTGAGGGGGTCATGGGGCCCCCCCACACCCCGAAAATTGAAATTCTAAAAGTGACCCTCGAGTGTGCCAGCCCAATACAAATTCATTCTTTGATATAAACTGAGTTTCCTGTGAAAATTTCAGCCAGATTGACCAACTTTAAGGGGTGTTTTGGGCTGATCTGGCATTTTATGACTCCCTCGCCAACTGCACTCCCTGAACCTGCACTTTGGGCTGGATATGAATTTCTCAAAGAACAAACTATTAAAATTCATTTCAGGGGCGACTCCTGTAGGAAACAATATGGTTTTCAACCTTGAATCTACCTTAATTGAGAATATATCAGCATTTCCTTATACAGCCATCTGTGACTGTATTTTCGCCTTCCTGGACCACATATGACACATAAGACACCACTGGTATATCAGATGTAATCCTAAAACCTATGCAATCAGATTTAGTGTGTGGCAAGCAATTTTTGGGCCAAATTTCAGACTTATAGACCAACATTTGGTACTGGTTTGGGCTGATTTACATCTATTTTGGGCTATTTTTACAACAATATTTGGGTGAAATATTTTCTGTTCAGAGATGTAATGCTCCAAATGCGCCTAAAATATCCATATTAATTTTTAGAATATGCATAAAATTAAATTTGGGCTTCATATTGGCAATATTATGATATTTTTGACATTACACATCTGAGGGGGTCATGGGGCCCCCCCACACCCCGAAAATTGAAATTCTAAAAGTGACCCTCGAGTGTGCCAGCCCAATACAAATTCATTCTTTGATATAAACTGAGTTTCCTGTGAAAATTTCAGCCAGATTGACCAACTTTAAGGGGTGTTTTGGGCTGATCTGGCATTTTATGACTCCCTCGCCAACTGCACTCCCTGAACCTGCACTTTGGGCTGGATATGAATTTCTCAAAGAACAAACTATTAAAATTCATTTCAGGGGCGACTCCTGTAGGAAACAATATGGTTTTCAACCTTGAATCTACCTTAATTGAGAATATATCAGCATTTCCTTATACAGCCATCTGTGACTGTATTTTCGCCTTCCTGGACCACATATGACACATAAGACACCACTGGTATATCAGATGTAATCCTAAAACCTATGCAATCAGATTTAGTGTGTGGCAAGCAATTTTTGGGCCAAATTTCAGACTTATAGACCAACATTTGGTACTGGTTTGGGCTGATTTACATCTATTTTGGGCTATTTTTACAACAATATTTGGGTGAAATATTTTCTGTTCAGAGATGTAATGCTCCAAATGCGCCTAAAATATCCATATTAATTTTTAGAATATGCATAAAATTAAATTTGGGCTTCATATTGGCAATATTATGATATTTTTGACATTACACATCTGAGGGGGTCATGGGGCCCCCCCACACCCCGAAAATTGAAATTCTAAAAGTGACCCTCGAGTGTGCCAGCCCAATACAAATTCATTCTTTGATATAAACTGAGTTTCCTGTGAAAATTTCAGCCAGATTGACCAACTTTAAGGGGTGTTTTGGGCTGATCTGGCATTTTATGACTCCCTCGCCAACTGCACTCCCTGAACCTGCACTTTGGGCTGGATATGAATTTCTCAAAGAACAAACTATTAAAATTCATTTCAGGGGCGACTCCTGTAGGAAACAATATGGTTTTCAACCTTGAATCTACCTTAATTGAGAATATATCAGCATTTCCTTATACAGCCATCTGTGACTGTATTTTCGCCTTCCTGGACCACATATGACACATAAGACACCACTGGTATATCAGATGTAATCCTAAAACCTATGCAATCAGATTTAGTGTGTGGCAAGCAATTTTTGGGCCAAATTTCAGACTTATAGACCAACATTTGGTACTGGTTTGGGCTGATTTACATCTATTTTGGGCTATTTTTACAACAATATTTGGGTGAAATATTTTCTGTTCAGAGATGTAATGCTCCAAATGCGCCTAAAATATCCATATTAATTTTTAGAATATGCATAAAATTAAATTTGGGCTTCATATTGGCAATATTATGATATTTTTGACATTACACATCTGAGGGGGTCATGGGGCCCCCCCACACCCCGAAAATTGAAATTCTAAAAGTGACCCTCGAGTGTGCCAGCCCAATACAAATTCATTCTTTGATATAAACTGAGTTTCCTGTGAAAATTTCAGCCAGATTGACCAACTTTAAGGGGTGTTTTGGGCTGATCTGGCATTTTATGACTCCCTCACCAACTGCACTCCCTGAACCTGCACTTTGGGCTGGATATGAATTTCTCAAAGAACAAACTATTAAAATTCATTTCAGGGGCGACTCCTGTAGGAAACAATATGGTTTTCAACCTTGAATCTACCTTAATTGAGAATATATCAGCATTTCCTTATACAGCCATCTGTGACTGTATTTTCGCCTTCCTGGACCACATATGACACATAAGACACCACTGGTATATCAGATGTAATCCTAAAACCTATGCAATCAGATTTAGTGTGTGGCAAGCAATTTTTGGGCCAAATTTCAGACTTATAGACCAACATTTGGTACTGGTTTGGGCTGATTTACATCTATTTTGGGCTATTTTTACAACAATATTTGGGTGAAATATTTTCTGTTCAGAGATGTAATGCTCCAAATGCGCCTAAAATATCCATATTAATTTTTAGAATATGCATAAAATTAAATTTGGGCTTCATATTGGCAATATTATGATATTTTTGACATTACACATCTGAGGGGGTCATGGGGCCCCCCCACACCCCGAAAATTGAAATTCTAAAAGTGACCCTCGAGTGTGCCAGCCCAATACAAATTCATTCTTTGATATAAACTGAGTTTCCTGTGAAAATTTCAGCCAGATTGACCAACTTTAAGGGGTGTTTTGGGCTGATCTGGCATTTTATGACTCCCTCGCCAACTGCACTCCCTGAACCTGCACTTTGGGCTGGATATGAATTTCTCAAAGAACAAACTATTAAAATTCATTTCAGGGGCGACTCCTGTAGGAAACAATATGGTTTTCAACCTTGAATCTACCTTAATTGAGAATATATCAGCATTTCCTTATACAGCCATCTGTGACTGTATTTTCGCCTTCCTGGACCACATATGACACATAAGACACCACTGGTATATCAGATGTAATCCTAAAACCTATGCAATCAGATTTAGTGTGTGGCAAGCAATTTTTGGGCCAAATTTCAGACTTATAGACCAACATTTGGTACTGGTTTGGGCTGATTTACATCTATTTTGGGCTATTTTTACAACAATATTTGGGTGAAATATTTTCTGTTCAGAGATGTAATGCTCCAAATGCGCCTAAAATATCCATATTAATTTTTAGAATATGCATAAAATTAAATTTGGGCTTCATATTGGCAATATTATGATATTTTTGACATTACACATCTGAGGGGGTCATGGGGCCCCCCCACACCCCGAAAATTGAAATTCTAAAAGTGACCCTCGAGTGTGCCAGCCCAATACAAATTCATTCTTTGATATAAACTGAGTTTCCTGTGAAAATTTCAGCCAGATTGACCAACTTTAAGGGGTGTTTTGGGCTGATCTGGCATTTTATGACTCCCTCGCCAACTGCACTCCCTGAACCTGCACTTTGGGCTGGATATGAATTTCTCAAAGAACAAACTATTAAAATTCATTTCAGGGGCGACTCCTGTAGGAAACAATATGGTTTTCAACCTTGAATCTACCTTAATTGAGAATATATCAGCATTTCCTTATACAGCCATCTGTGACTGTATTTTCGCCTTCCTGGACCACATATGACACATAAGACACCACTGGTATATCAGATGTAATCCTAAAACCTATGCAATCAGATTTAGTGTGTGGCAAGCAATTTTTGGGCCAAATTTCAGACTTATAGACCAACATTTGGTACTGGTTTGGGCTGATTTACATCTATTTTGGGCTATTTTTACAACAATATTTGGGTGAAATATTTTCTGTTCAGAGATGTAATGCTCCAAATGCGCCTAAAATATCCATATTAATTTTTAGAATATGCATAAAATTAAATTTGGGCTTCATATTGGCAATATTATGATATTTTTGACATTACACATCTGAGGGGGTCATGGGGCCCCCCCACACCCCGAAAATTGAAATTCTAAAAGTGACCCTCGAGTGTGCCAGCCCAATACAAATTCATTCTTTGATATAAACTGAGTTTCCTGTGAAAATTTCAGCCAGATTGACCAACTTTAAGGGGTGTTTTGGGCTGATCTGGCATTTTATGACTCCCTCGCCAACTGCACTCCCTGAACCTGCACTTTGGGCTGGATATGAATTTCTCAAAGAACAAACTATTAAAATTCATTTCAGGGGCGACTCCTGTAGGAAACAATATGGTTTTCAACCTTGAATCTACCTTAATTGAGAATATATCAGCATTTCCTTATACAGCCATCTGTGACTGTATTTTCGCCTTCCTGGACCACATATGACACATAAGACACCACTGGTATATCAGATGTAATCCTAAAACCTATGCAATCAGATTTAGTGTGTGGCAAGCAATTTTTGGGCCAAATTTCAGACTTATAGACCAACATTTGGTACTGGTTTGGGCTGATTTACATCTATTTTGGGCTATTTTTACAACAATATTTGGGTGAAATATTTTCTGTTCAGAGATGTAATGCTCCAAATGCGCCTAAAATATCCATATTAATTTTTAGAATATGCATAAAATTAAATTTGGGCTTCATATTGGCAATATTATGATATTTTTGACATTACACATCTGAGGGGGTCATGGGGCCCCCCCACACCCCGAAAATTGAAATTCTAAAAGTGACCCTCGAGTGTGCCAGCCCAATACAAATTCATTCTTTGATATAAACTGAGTTTCCTGTGAAAATTTCAGCCAGATTGACCAACTTTAAGGGGTGTTTTGGGCTGATCTGGCATTTTATGACTCCCTCGCCAACTGCACTCCCTGAACCTGCACTTTGGGCTGGATATGAATTTCTCAAAGAACAAACTATTAAAATTCATTTCAGGGGCGACTCCTGTAGGAAACAATATGGTTTTCAACCTTGAATCTACCTTAATTGAGAATATATCAGCATTTCCTTATACAGCCATCTGTGACTGTATTTTCGCCTTCCTGGACCACATATGACACATAAGACACCACTGGTATATCAGATGTAATCCTAAAACCTATGCAATCAGATTTAGTGTGTGGCAAGCAATTTTTGGGCCAAATTTCAGACTTATAGACCAACATTTGGTACTGGTTTGGGCTGATTTACATCTATTTTGGGCTATTTTTACAACAATATTTGGGTGAAATATTTTCTGTTCAGAGATGTAATGCTCCAAATGCGCCTAAAATATCCATATTAATTTTTAGAATATGCATAAAATTAAATTTGGGCTTCATATTGGCAATATTATGATATTTTTGACATTACACATCTGAGGGGGTCATGGGGCCCCCCCACACCCCGAAAATTGAAATTCTAAAAGTGACCCTCGAGTGTGCCAGCCCAATACAAATTCATTCTTTGATATAAACTGAGTTTCCTGTGAAAATTTCAGCCAGATTGACCAACTTTAAGGGGTGTTTTGGGCTGATCTGGCATTTTATGACTCCCTCGCCAACTGCACTCCCTGAACCTGCACTTTGGGCTGGATATGAATTTCTCAAAGAACAAACTATTAAAATTCATTTCAGGGGCGACTCCTGTAGGAAACAATATGGTTTTCAACCTTGAATCTACCTTAATTGAGAATATATCAGCATTTCCTTATACAGCCATCTGTGACTGTATTTTCGCCTTCCTGGACCACATATGACACATAAGACACCACTGGTATATCAGATGTAATCCTAAAACCTATGCAATCAGATTTAGTGTGTGGCAAGCAATTTTTGGGCCAAATTTCAGACTTATAGACCAACATTTGGTACTGGTTTGGGCTGATTTACATCTATTTTGGGCTATTTTTACAACAATATTTGGGTGAAATATTTTCTGTTCAGAGATGTAATGCTCCAAATGCGCCTAAAATATCCATATTAATTTTTAGAATATGCATAAAATTAAATTTGGGCTTCATATTGGCAATATTATGATATTTTTGACATTACACATCTGAGGGGGTCATGGGGCCCCCCCACACCCCGAAAATTGAAATTCTAAAAGTGACCCTCGAGTGTGCCAGCCCCATACAAATTCATTCTTTGATATAAACTGAGTTTCCTGTGAAAATTTCAGCCAGATTGACCAACTTTAAGGGGTGTTTTGGGCTGATCTGGCATTTTATGACTCCCTCGCCAACTGCACTCCCTGAACCTGCACTTTGGGCTGGATATGAATTTCTCAAAGAACAAACTATTAAAATTCATTTCAGGGGCGACTCCTGTAGGAAACAATATGGTTTTCAACCTTGAATCTACCTTAATTGAGAATATATCAGCATTTCCTTATACAGCCATCTGTGACTGTATTTTCGCCTTCCTGGACCACATATGACACATAAGACACCACTGGTATATCAGATGTAATCCTAAAACCTATGCAATCAGATTTAGTGTGTGGCAAGCAATTTTTGGGCCAAATTTCAGACTTATAGACCAACATTTGGTACTGGTTTGGGCTGATTTACATCTATTTTGGGCTATTTTTACAACAATATTTGGGTGAAATATTTTCTGTTCAGAGATGTAATGCTCCAAATGCGCCTAAAATATCCATATTAATTTTTAGAATATGCATAAAATTAAATTTGGGCTTCATATTGGCAATATTATGATATTTTTGACATTACACATCTGAGGGGGTCATGGGGCCCCCCCACACCCCGAAAATTGAAATTCTAAAAGTGACCCTCGAGTGTGCCAGCCCAATACAAATTCATTCTTTGATATAAACTGAGTTTCCTGTGAAAATTTCAGCCAGATTGACCAACTTTAAGGGGTGTTTTGGGCTGATCTGGCATTTTATGACTCCCTCGCCAACTGCACTCCCTGAACCTGCACTTTGGGCTGGATATGAATTTCTCAAAGAACAAACTATTAAAATTCATTTCAGGGGCGACTCCTGTAGGAAACAATATGGTTTTCAACCTTGAATCTACCTTAATTGAGAATATATCAGCATTTCCTTATACAGCCATCTGTGACTGTATTTTCGCCTTCCTGGACCACATATGACACATAAGACACCACTGGTATATCAGATGTAATCCTAAAACCTATGCAATCAGATTTAGTGTGTGGCAAGCAATTTTTGGGCCAAATTTCAGACTTATAGACCAACATTTGGTACTGGTTTGGGCTGATTTACATCTATTTTGGGCTATTTTTACAACAATATTTGGGTGAAATATTTTCTGTTCAGAGATGTAATGCTCCAAATGCGCCTAAAATATCCATATTAATTTTTAGAATATGCATAAAATTAAATTTGGGCTTCATATTGGCAATATTATGATATTTTTGACATTACACATCTGAGGGGGTCATGGGGCCCCCCCACACCCCGAAAATTGAAATTCTAAAAGTGACCCTCGAGTGTGCCAGCCCAATACAAATTCATTCTTTG
This sequence comes from Sabellastarte sp. h YS-2021, assembly GCA_964017235.1. NCBI lineage: Eukaryota > Metazoa > Annelida > Polychaeta > Sabellida > Sabellidae > Sabellastarte > Sabellastarte sp. h YS-2021. The sequence continues at coordinate 157,071 of CAXHLB010000254.1, forward strand.
ATATAAACTGAGTTTCCTGTGAAAATTTCAGCCAGATTGACCAACTTTAAGGGGTGTTTTGGGCTGATCTGGCATTTTATGACTCCCTCGCCAACTGCACTCCCTGAACCTGCACTTTGGGCTGGATATGAATTTCTCAAAGAACAAACTATTAAAATTCATTTCAGGGGCGACTCCTGTAGGAAACAATATGGTTTTCAACCTTGAATCTACCTTAATTGAGAATATATCAGCATTTCCTTATACAGCCATCTGTGACTGTATTTTCGCCTTCCTGGACCACATATGACACATAAGACACCACTGGTATATCAGATGTAATCCTAAAACCTATGCAATCAGATTTAGTGTGTGGCAAGCAATTTTTGGGCCAAATTTCAGACTTATAGACCAACATTTGGTACTGGTTTGGGCTGATTTACATCTATTTTGGGCTATTTTTACAACAATATTTGGGTGAAATATTTTCTGTTCAGAGATGTAATGCTCCAAATGCGCCTAAAATATCCATATTAATTTTTAGAATATGCATAAAATTAAATTTGGGCTTCATATTGGCAATATTATGATATTTTTGACATTACACATCTGAGGGGGTCATGGGGCCCCCCCACACCCCGAAAATTGAAATTCTAAAAGTGACCCTCGAGTGTGCCAGCCCAATACAAATTCATTCTTTGATATAAACTGAGTTTCCTGTGAAAATTTCAGCCAGATTGACCAACTTTAAGGGGTGTTTTGGGCTGATCTGGCATTTTATGACTCCCTCGCCAACTGCACTCCCTGAACCTGCACTTTGGGCTGGATATGAATTTCTCAAAGAACAAACTATTAAAATTCATTTCAGGGGCGACTCCTGTAGGAAACAATATGGTTTTCAACCTTGAATCTACCTTAATTGAGAATATATCAGCATTTCCTTATACAGCCATCTGTGACTGTATTTTCGCCTTCCTGGACCACATATGACACATAAGACACCACTGGTATATCAGATGTAATCCTAAAACCTATGCAATCAGATTTAGTGTGTGGCAAGCAATTTTTGGGCCAAATTTCAGACTTATAGACCAACATTTGGTACTGGTTTGGGCTGATTTACATCTATTTTGGGCTATTTTTACAACAATATTTGGGTGAAATATTTTCTGTTCAGAGATGTAATGCTCCAAATGCGCCTAAAATATCCATATTAATTTTTAGAATATGCATAAAATTAAATTTGGGCTTCATATTGGCAATATTATGATATTTTTGACATTACACATCTGAGGGGGTCATGGGGCCCCCCCACACCCCGAAAATTGAAATTCTAAAAGTGACCCTCGAGTGTGCCAGCCCAATACAAATTCATTCTTTGATATAAACTGAGTTTCCTGTGAAAATTTCAGCCAGATTGACCAACTTTAAGGGGTGTTTTGGGCTGATCTGGCATTTTATGACTCCCTCGCCAACTGCACTCCCTGAACCTGCACTTTGGGCTGGATATGAATTTCTCAAAGAACAAACTATTAAAATTCATTTCAGGGGCGACTCCTGTAGGAAACAATATGGTTTTCAACCTTGAATCTACCTTAATTGAGAATATATCAGCATTTCCTTATACAGCCATCTGTGACTGTATTTTCGCCTTCCTGGACCACATATGACACATAAGACACCACTGGTATATCAGATGTAATCCTAAAACCTATGCAATCAGATTTAGTGTGTGGCAAGCAATTTTTGGGCCAAATTTCAGACTTATAGACCAACATTTGGTACTGGTTTGGGCTGATTTACATCTATTTTGGGCTATTTTTACAACAATATTTGGGTGAAATATTTTCTGTTCAGAGATGTAATGCTCCAAATGCGCCTAAAATATCCATATTAATTTTTAGAATATGCATAAAATTAAATTTGGGCTTCATATTGGCAATATTATGATATTTTTGACATTACACATCTGAGGGGGTCATGGGGCCCCCCCACACCCCGAAAATTGAAATTCTAAAAGTGACCCTCGAGTGTGCCAGCCCAATACAAATTCATTCTTTGATATAAACTGAGTTTCCTGTGAAAATTTCAGCCAGATTGACCAACTTTAAGGGGTGTTTTGGGCTGATCTGGCATTTTATGACTCCCTCGCCAACTGCACTCCCTGAACCTGCACTTTGGGCTGGATATGAATTTCTCAAAGAACAAACTATTAAAATTCATTTCAGGGGCGACTCCTGTAGGAAACAATATGGTTTTCAACCTTGAATCTACCTTAATTGAGAATATATCAGCATTTCCTTATACAGCCATCTGTGACTGTATTTTCGCCTTCCTGGACCACATATGACACATAAGACACCACTGGTATATCAGATGTAATCCTAAAACCTATGCAATCAGATTTAGTGTGTGGCAAGCAATTTTTGGGCCAAATTTCAGACTTATAGACCAACATTTGGTACTGGTTTGGGCTGATTTACATCTATTTTGGGCTATTTTTACAACAATATTTGGGTGAAATATTTTCTGTTCAGAGATGTAATGCTCCAAATGCGCCTAAAATATCCATATTAATTTTTAGAATATGCATAAAATTAAATTTGGGCTTCATATTGGCAATATTATGATATTTTTGACATTACACATCTGAGGGGGTCATGGGGCCCCCCCACACCCCGAAAATTGAAATTCTAAAAGTGACCCTCGAGTGTGCCAGCCCAATACAAATTCATTCTTTGATATAAACTGAGTTTCCTGTGAAAATTTCAGCCAGATTGACCAACTTTAAGGGGTGTTTTGGGCTGATCTGGCATTTTATGACTCCCTCGCCAACTGCACTCCCTGAACCTGCACTTTGGGCTGGATATGAATTTCTCAAAGAACAAACTATTAAAATTCATTTCAGGGGCGACTCCTGTAGGAAACAATATGGTTTTCAACCTTGAATCTACCTTAATTGAGAATATATCAGCATTTCCTTATACAGCCATCTGTGACTGTATTTTCGCCTTCCTGGACCACATATGACACATAAGACACCACTGGTATATCAGATGTAATCCTAAAACCTATGCAATCAGATTTAGTGTGTGGCAAGCAATTTTTGGGCCAAATTTCAGACTTATAGACCAACATTTGGTACTGGTTTGGGCTGATTTACATCTATTTTGGGCTATTTTTACAACAATATTTGGGTGAAATATTTTCTGTTCAGAGATGTAATGCTCCAAATGCGCCTAAAATATCAATATTAATTTTTAGAATATGCATAAAATTAAATTTGGGCTTCATATTGGCAATATTATGATATTTTTGACATTACACATCTGAGGGGGTCATGGGGCCCCCCCACACCCCGAAAATTGAAATTCTAAAAGTGACCCTCGAGTGTGCCAGCCCAATACAAATTCATTCTTTGATATAAACTGAGTTTCCTGTGAAAATTTCAGCCAGATTGACCAACTTTAAGGGGTGTTTTGGGCTGATCTGGCATTTTATGACTCCCTCGCCAACTGCACTCCCTGAACCTGCACTTTGGGCTGGATATGAATTTCTCAAAGAACAAACTATTAAAATTCATTTCAGGGGCGACTCCTGTAGGAAACAATATGGTTTTCAACCTTGAATCTACCTTAATTGAGAATATATCAGCATTTCCTTATACAGCCATCTGTGACTGTATTTTCGCCTTCCTGGACCACATATGACACATAAGACACCACTGGTATATCAGATGTAATCCTAAAACCTATGCAATCAGATTTAGTGTGTGGCAAGCAATTTTTGGGCCAAATTTCAGACTTATAGACCAACATTTGGTACTGGTTTGGGCTGATT